>CAXITT010000004.1:1957681-2068790 GCA_964033795.1 Lymnaea stagnalis | reverse complement strand
GAAAATTAAAAACTCGGATTTTTTGGCGCCGATTGCGAATTCCCATACACAAAAAGTAGTAGTCCACCTTGACTTACCGAAGTATCTACCAATAGTACCAAAATCCGGAATCCGGGAGAAACCGGAATCCGGATCCGGCGGATTTCGCATAAGAAAATCCGGATCCGGTTGGAAAAAACGGATCCGGCACACCCCTAATCATTGGTTATCTTGACGCTTTTTGGCAAAGACTGAGGCCATCGACATAACCAGGTTCTACTGTACTGCAATTGCTTTACAAATATAAAACTATATTTAGTATGAGGAATTTGAGTGAACTAATATTTTTATGAACGAAGTGTCTACATGCCCGGCGCGCCGGACAAATAGTGCGCAAGATATACGTCCCGCGGCATGTCACGTGACCGCAGGACGGTTAGTAGTTTTTATAACTTCGAACGAAATGCAATGTAGTAGATCTTGTGTGGTCTACTGATAGAGTGGTCGCTTGACGATATTACGATTTGAGGATCAATACCGGGGATAGGATCGTTTTTACTTCCCGTTTTAATGAAAAATATTTTATACTATATTTAAATTATCATGTTCATCAGCAACAGTAGTTTCATGAGAAGTTTTAAATATTTTGTAGCAATTTAAACAATCTAAAATGAAATCTTTGACTTTTATTGGTTGCCCACTCCATACTGGCCCCTAATTTATTTTATGGATTACTGGTACACAAACTCAAATAGCAAACTAAACAAAAATGTTTACAAGCCACTTTCACTTCAGTTTTTTTCTATTAATTGCATGCAAGATGTACATTACTTGGTAGAGAAATAGATTTTAAAATTAACAATAGTTTTGAATCATTCGCGGTCATGTGATAAGGCTGATGGACAAAATATCTCTCCTCACTTTGTTACGGCGGTCATGTGACCTGGTCGCCGGACGAATATCTCGATAAAGTATTCTTCCGGCGGTCATGTGACGTGGTCGCCGGACATGTAGACACTGCCTTTTATGAATCAAACTGAAATCTCATCTTTTATGCATTGAGATATCCTGATTTGCATAATTTATTCATGCCATTTTGTTTTACTTTAAAAAAATTTTGATGAATGTTAGCAGCGTTGACTTAACACATACCTCCACCACTTGGTGCTTGCTCGGCCCACAGGATAATAGGCACGGTGTTGGTCTGATAAATCCGCCCCAAACATGCCAGAACTGTAGGGGACAACTGGCGTATTCAGTATCCATTATTCCATCGCTGAACTGTGGGGGTTGGAATTGGTGAATATAATGATCACTTGACGCTTGTATGTCCATTGTGTGGCAACCATTAGGCCTTTCTGCTTTATTCTAATATTTCCCCTCTTCTGTTTAGTGTTTAGACTTTGGTAGAGGCCAGCCTTTACTGTTGGGCCTAATGGTTGCACAGCTATGTTTTTGGCAATAAGAGGTCCTCTGCAAGTTTTTGAGAAGAAAAGAAATTGTCGAAAAACTCTTCATGATACATATCCAGGTATGGTTCCATCATGGACAAAACAAAATTATATCCAAATCCATGTTCTGAAGGATTGCTACTTTTGCCAGGGACAGACTTGAAAGTTAAGAATATAAGCTGTTTCAGCTTCTATATTTTGATGCCCCATGGAGTTGGCTTGTTGCTCAACTACTGTTTGAAGGATAATCAACCACGAAATCCAACCGTTGCCCCATCCACTGACAGCTGTCGTTGCGGTTTACACGCCGTTCGGCACACACTCCTATGGTCTCACTTTGAACAGGGGGTCATAGTTAACACTATTTTCGGTTGGAATGTTTTCACTGTTAGTGAGATGAAAATATTGTCATATTTTTTCATATCGGGAGCGCCTCATGACATCTGCAACTGCAGGGACCCTCCAAAGTTTGTCACTGGACCAGTACAATTTAGTAGTGGGCAATTTATGGAGCCCAAACATATTTATGTATAAGAATTTATAAATGTCCTCATTTGTGACAGCCTTCCACTGGGGTGTCTTTCGGCCCTTAGCAGTCTGCATATCTGTTAGTTTCGGCCACAATAAGTTCCACCATGGCATCGGTCAAAAACAGTTTGAAATAGTCAATTGGACTGCTTTCAATAGGAAGGTTATGGATGCCACCTTCTATCTCACGAAATATCTCCATCTTTTCTGTTACACTGGTCAAATTGCCTGACCAAGACTCAGTGACAGTGTCTTGGTCGCTATCATCAACGTCACTTTCATCGGTATTATTTTCTGATTCTGAGTCTAAATTCAATGCGCTTGGATCAATATCAATGTCTGATTCATCTTCATTATCAGAATTATTAGAAGTTGAGGCAGCAATCAAAGAGTCAAGAAGCTGAAATGCCATTGCAAAATAATTCACGTAAAACACAGTCACAAAATCACTAAGCTTAGACTGACAACACCACACAGCTTTCAAATGTAAGTGGTAGAAAGATCCTTTTTTTTTTTAACGGAAGCAGCTCTATTCTCACTTCCTTAAAATCCCAAAGCTATTTGCAAGGCAAAAATGCTTCTTGCATTATCGTGTGTTTATATGTCTGTTGCTAGGTGTGATGGCACATTAGTAGTGAGGCGGTTATGTCGCATTTGGTCGCAATAGAAGCAAATGGGTAAAGAGGTTAAAATTCAGCTTGCATTGTAAGTTACAAGATTCATGGAATTTAAAATATAAACTTGTTCTTGCTGATTACCCAAACAGCAGCCTGTGAAAAAGTTGTGCACATTGCTAAAAGGGCCTGTCTTTTGATTGGTTGAAAAAAAGAACAAATGTCATGCCATTTATTTCACAGTATATTTCAATGTAATTTCGTACCCCACTTTCATTACTTTCAATACAAAACCCGGTAATGGGAAGTTGTAATTTATTATTATTGAAGCTACAAAGCTGCCAGATCAAGTCAATGAACCTTCCTTGACCCATACTTTGTCTTATTAAAATTATGAATTATGAAAATTATTATTGAACATGACATTGTGTGATGAAAATATTTTCCCACAAATTTAGGCTAATGGCTATTTTCTTTTCAAAATAAAACCTTCTCTAGTATTTTAAACTCTAATCCCTAAATTTATTGCTTTTTAACTTTTATAACTTGAAATCAACATAAATATGCCTGCCATATTTTCAACAGTTTTGTACCTCATTTTTTATGGCTGTCATGGCAGCAGAGGTAAAGCCAGAATGGATGGCAGCTTTAAAAGCTTTAGAGGATCAACATAAACCCAAAGAGTTCCCTGACCGCCCAGAATGGACTAATGCTATGAAAGCTTTACATAACATGAAATCTGACAAAAAGGGAAATAAAATAGAAGATCAGGAGCAGAAAGAAGGAAGTTCGGCCATTGATTCTAATTCTTCCGATGAATCAAAAAGTAAGAGCTCTCCAAATGATTGTTCATCTGGCTTTCAGAGTCATCAGTCACTCATGTCAGATATGGGTGGTCCTCCTTCTATGTCATCCCATATGAATCAGTCACAGTCACCCTTTGGCTATGGGTATCCTCCTCCAGGCATGGGATATGGGCCACCCAATGTCTATCAGCAGTATGGATATCCGTAAGTTCTTATAATGAATTTATTTTAAAATATTTTTGAAGCATTTCATAAGCCATTATTTTTCATAATTACATATTTGTGAGACAATGATACATTAAATGAAATATTTATTTCTCTCTCTTCGACACATTTTTCTCTTATAGTTTTGGCTATGGAGGTTCAGGTTATATGGGTAATCCCTACGGAGTGCCGCCCCCTTGGGTAAGTGTTAAGAATATGATAAATAAATTTTATATATAAATATATAACCAGGGTTGAGAAGATATAAATCAGGCCAAAAAAAATCATGATCAAAATTAAAAAATTGATAATTATATTTACCTAATGAATTCATATTTAAAGACACTAGCTAAAAAGAAGTTCTGTTTGTTTTTATTTATTAGTAACACAATATATTATTTCTTAATTTGTAGGAACAATGAAACCTAAAAGATTTTAAAGACTGAAAACAATATGTAAGATGCAATCAAAACACATTACCCTTATTAGATCAATAAAAGCATCTTATCTCAATACCCGGTGTGTGTATATATATATATATACCATGTATAATTATGATTGCTCAATTTTATAATAATTTTCATTTTTTTATTCAATAAACTTTCCAGTTTTTATAAGTTAGCTTTCGACTTGGCATTGAGAAAGCTGGGGGAAAAAATTCTATTCAAATTATTCAATCGTAAGGCTTTGGTGAAGTTGAATGACAATTTTATTATATTAATATTGATATTTTAAAAGTGTGAAACTGTATTGAAAATACTTCAATTTTTTTAGTGTAATTTACATTTTTTTACATAATTTTAATACTACTTCAATTTTTTTAGTGTAATTTACATTTAAATACATTTTTAAAAGTCATGATTTTTATTTACACTGCTTTTAACTGACTTCTGTCGAACCTACTTGTTATTTAACCCTGTTGCAACTGCTAGTTTTAACTACCTGGTACCTATTTACTATTACTAGTATTCATAGGGATGTATCCAGTTACCTGAACATATGATCATTAAAAAACTTTTCTGTGCATTCAGGTGCATAGCTAAGGTTAGAGCCGCCTGGGGTGGTTTGCAAAAAAAAAAAAAAAAAACCTCTGCAGTTGGGCTAAAATGGTGCTTCTCCATATAAGAACAAATTGCCTAGATTAACTCCTCGGTACCCCTACGCCACTGACTGCATTACATTCAATAGATTTTATATATATGCGTTGAATAGTTTCCTTATATAACCATGCTAGTGAATTTTGCACAACTAAGAAGAAGCTAAATAGTCTTGCAACTTAGCAACCAAAGAATATTAAAAAGAACATTAGGATTTCTTCAAAAAAGAAGTGTGATTTTCTTATTATAATAGCAACTAAATATTAGCAGTTTTGTTCTTTTCTCTAGTGTTATTAAGTAAGCTCAATTTTTGGAATTTCAGGTGAATAATTATGGTCCTGGAAACTTTGGAAGTCTCCAAGGTCCTAGGGGGCCACTTGGACCAATAGGCCCTCCTCCTGGATCTTTTGGTAACCCAAATATGGGCCCTTCCCCTGACCATAACAATTTTAGAGGACCACATCCGCAAAGGTTTTCATTCAATGAAACTCACAGAGGCAATATGAATTCAGACAGGAGTTCTGATAACACCCACGACAATGGATCGCCAGATAATCATGGGCAAAGTCCTCGTTTTAACAATAGAAATAAACGTAAGTGCCTTTTTATTGTTTTTTTTTTGTTTGTTTTTACTTATCAAAATCCATAATTTTATTAAAATTATCATACATGATTTCCTTTATTTGTTATGTTTCTTTACTTTTACTTTACTCAACAGAAGCACCTGGTACTGGTGGAATCAGGTTTCAGCTTCCAAAACGCAAAAATCTGAATAGTAATAATCCAATGGACAATCCACTACGAGGCTCTATCAACAAATTTAATAGAGGAGAAATAACACATCCATCTGCTATCACATCGGAGATGAATGCTGCTGGAGAATCAGCCAAAACCAATTCCAGTTGTGATGATTCAAAATCAGGAGACATGTACGTTGTCATTATAATTTATATATATAATAAAAGAATTGACTGAGATATTCAAATGGTTTACTATACAAATATTTTGATTAAAATATTTTCCAAACTTTTAAGGTGCACATTGATAAAATATGCATACACTTTATTTTAGGTCATCAGAAGCAGCTGGGGAATGGCCTCAACCTCTAAAGTAAGTAATAATAAGTTTCCCTAGTCTGTGCTCCTGTTCTCTCTCGTCTTGACTATTCCAACTCTCTTCTGTCAGGTTCGGCATAGCACTTCTTAGAAAAATTACAAAATATTCAAAACGCAGCTAAGACTAGTTCTAAAGGCAAAAAAAAACATTATTTTGTCTAACTACTACTCAATTCACTTCATTGGCTCCCTGTACAAGCAGGGATTGACTACAATCAGTCTGTTCTCTGCCACAACTTTTTCTTGAATTCCTGCCCTTCCTATCTTACCGAACTTCTTTCTGTCTATTCACCACTTCGACAGCTTCGCTCCTCTGCAGGCGCTCACATTCTTTCTGTCCTCAAGACTCGCACAAGAACATACAGTGAATGATCTTTTTCTTTTTGTGCCCCCAAACAATGAAATTCTCTTCCATTACACATCCGCAATATACCGACCATCACAGCCTTCAAAACTGCACTCTCTTTAAACTCTACTATCCTGACTGATTCGCCCCTCTTACCGATAAACGATGCTGCTGGGTGCCGTCCATGGCTTGACATGTAAATAGTTCTTAAATGGTTGGATTGAATATACATTTGTTTTGTTTTATTTAATTAATGTATGTTCATTAATTTTTTAAGTTCATGGTTATGTTTGTTAAATTGTATGTACAGGGTGGTGAGCCCAGCCCTAGACTTGGGTACCACGCCTATAAAACCACTAATAATAATAATAATAATAATAATAGAACCTCATGACCGCAGTCAGCTGTATGTAAATTTTTATTCTTAATCATACAAAATTTTATACAATGCAAAGTATCAAAAAGAAAAAAGTCAATAAGTTTTTTCAAGCATCAACTTTTGTGTTAATAGAGATAGGTTTTCAATTGTTGTAATTTGTAATCATCAAAAGAATTAGGAAAGAAAATGTATACACTTTTTCTGGCTTGTATACATAACTTGTAGTAATACATATTTCAGGGACTATGTACAAAGAGCTTTTGCCTCAGTTGTTAA
The DNA here is from genome assembly GCA_964033795.1 of Lymnaea stagnalis. NCBI lineage: Eukaryota > Metazoa > Mollusca > Gastropoda > Lymnaeidae > Lymnaea > Lymnaea stagnalis. Next base: position 2,061,995 of record CAXITT010000004.1, on the reverse strand, counting down.
TGAAAGTCAAAAGGATCAAGTGGAGAGGGTACTTAAAGAGAAGCTCACAAGGATTTTTAATTCACCTGGTGGTGCAAATGCTATTGACTGGGATAATGAACCCTTGCCAGTGTATGTATTTTTTGTTTATTTTTTAAAAATAATAAACAATTTGCTCTTTACAATTCAAGTATTCCAACTTAATTACTGGTCTTATTGATTTAGAATCTGTCTTCCTTAAAAACTAAAAAGCATTCCTGTGTACTGCTGGCCTTAAATTATAGGTCATTCCAGAGAAGGGATGGATGCAAAATTATAGTATGCCTCTTTCCAATACTATGCTCTTTGGTATCTCAAGAGTCTGATGGGAAATGTACATTTAATTTTTGATATTTTTACATTGTAACCCTTTGTGATGGGTCATGACTAAAGATGCTTTGTATCTTTTTAAAATTATTTTTTTTGGCATGTCCATGTTATGAATCTGATTTTAATTCTTGATTGTGATTTCAATTTAGAGATCTGATATTAAGAACATAAACTTGGTAATTTGTATCTATAACCGTTAACATACATTAAAAGCTAAAGCTCCTCTTTTCTGAATCTGGTTTACTTAACTATTTTGCACAAGATATTTTTGACAAGTAGGTTGTGATATGGGTGGTGTGGTGTATTAATTTTTAACACGTAGAACAAAGTTTCAAAATGTTTAATAGATATTTACTATTTTGATTTGCTAGTTCAGTGCGTTTTCAGAAAACTATCTATAAATTTCAGTGATGCTGTCAATCTTGTTGGAGGGACCGCTAGTCAGGTTTCCAAGTTTGGTAATGGTGGACGCATGATGAATTTTCAACAGTTTGGTAGAGGTGCATTGAACCAGAGGAATATGGGGACTCCTCAAAGACCACTTTACTCCAGAGATAGGGTGCCAACTTATAGGCGGTCAAGAAGTAGATCATTTTCAAGTTCTTCTAGATCTTGGTCCAGATCAAGGTCACGATCCAGATCGCGTTCAAGTTCACCTGGAAGGCGGCGGCGACGCTTTAGACATAGCAGGTAATTGTGTGAATGAGGACCGGGATAATATGTGAACTAGTTAATTAGTTTGTTGTGAACATTTATATAACTGTTACCTTTAAAAAAACTATATTTACAGCAACAGCCGAAGTTTATCACCAGAATCAAATAGATCAAGCCCTGTAAAAGGTAAATTTGGAAAGAATAGAGGTCGTGGGGCCAAGACGCCTAGAGGAAGGGGTGGCAAAATTACTGCTAAAGTTGAAGGAGATTTCATTAGTTTTTCTACAAATAAAAAGAACAAGAAAAAGAACCAGCAGACAAAAGGGTGAGTTAAGTCTCTGTTTTGCCATATAATTTGTTCTCAATGATTTATATTTATAAATAATTAAAGTATGGTAAATTAGGCTATCTCAGCAGTTGTTAGTTAATGCTCTCTGGTATGGTTATCTAATAGGGCTCTCAAATTCACACTTGATGATGATGACCCTATGAAACAGGCTAGAATGGAGTTAAGAGCTGCGCGCTTTGCTGGACAGCTTAACAAACAAAAGCAAAGAGTCATGATTACTATCAATGGTTCGGTTAACTCTGTAAGTATTCACATTTTTCTATCAACAAAAATAATACTTTTGAATAGGATAAGAAATCTTTTTTAAGTAGATTAATTATTCTAAGGCTACCAATAGGTACTTTCTGGAGCACAGGGTTACTTTTTTTATAAAAACATATTTTCTCAGAATACAAAGGATGAGGACATGGACTTAGAAGAGTTTACCGTCATTGGAACTTGCCAGGATTTGGAAAAGCCATACCTCCGTCTCACAGGAGTAATACATTTTTAAAAATTTACTAATGATTTTTTTATGCCAATAATGTGTTGGCACTCCAATTTCTTATAATTTTAACATTCTTTTTTATAATGACTTCTTAAAGACTTATGAAGCATCCTTGTGTACTGCTGGCCTTAAATTATAGGTCATTCCAGAGAAGGGATGGATGCTATAGAAATTAACATAGCCATTAAACTGCAGCTATTCTTTTAAAAAGTAATAGCCATGTTGGAGGCTGTACATTCTTCCATACTTTTTAAGTATAAGAGTAAGAGTTATTGTGTTGAAAATATATGATAAATTCTACTTTTTACACATATCTTTAAAGGCACCAGATTCCAAACAGATACGACCACCATCTGTACTAAAGAAAGCTCTAGCCAATGTGCAAGAGAAGTGGCAAAAGAAGACAGACTACAGATATGCTTGTGAACAGCTGAAGTCTATTCGACAAGATCTTACAGTAAGGTTTTTTGTGTCCTTTTGACACACTCATTGAATGTTATAATGTGACTTTTTTTTATTCAAGCATCCCTGTGTACTGCTGGCCTTAAACTATAGGTCATTCCAGAGAAGGGATGGATGCAATATTATTTAAGCCCATTTCCCATTTCATACTTTCTGATTTTCAAAAGAGAGCATCTGGGGACTTTGCACATTCAACATTATTCAAAATTATGTTACTTGTTAAGATCTCGTCATCAAATAATATTTTTCAATAAATTTTATTTTCTTGTTTAAGGTTCAAGGGATTAGAGATTCCTTTACTGTTCGTGTTTATGAGACACATGCAAGAATAGCTATGGAAAAGGTGATATTTTAACATAATCACTCATTTGTGTATTTAAAAATGATCATGTCTTCACAATTTTCTTTAACTGCTTACAGATTTCAGATAGCAATATGGGGGGGGGGAGGGGACTTTGTGCATGGATATCTTGAGAGATTTTTAAAAAAAATTATTATTGAACCAGTTTGGAGCTATTAATCAATAACATACACATTGATGCCATTTTGTTACTGTTATCATAATTAACCAATTTGTTAATGTAGGCTTATTTTTAACAAATACATAAGGCTACATAAGATCCAATTAACGCCATATGTTCACAAAGCACATACTGTCTCTTTCGTCTTAGACTGGTTATAAGCCAGTAAACTTTATAACTTTTTAAGGTGGACCATACTTATTTCACTTAACTCTTTCCCTCCGGAATTATTTTCCACGTTCTGACGGAATTACCTATTTCGGGTTTTTGTTACGCACTACTATGTTTTCCTAAACCTTCATAACTTTTTTGTTTTTAATCAGAAAATGTTAATATTGGTATGGAATTAAAGGGAAATGCATGCTCCTTGCAAACAAAACAAGATTTGGGTTTAAATTTTAATAAATAAATGTGATTGTGATTTAAGGAAAATAAAAATGTATTTAAAAAAACTCACCAAATGTTCACAAAACGCTCCTTTGAAGTCACACGAAGAGACATATATAATCCAAAGTGTAACAAAAATGTGTTTTTTTCTGAACTATATTCATATGTGCATCACAAATAATAAAGATCAACTTTCAAAAAAGAAAAAATTAAACCTCAGAGCACATTATCCATTGTCACCACCACACAAAAAATTAGGAAAAAAATTCAACTAATTCCACTGGAGACAATCTGTTGCTATTTAAAAAATAATTGCACTGTATCCTTGAATGTAGTAAAATTTATAATAGTAAATGGAGAATTTACCATACATTAGTCACATATTTCCATCTGGGTTTAGCAATAGTAAGCCTAAAAAACAATCCATATGGATGTGCCCTTTAGCTGGGGGGGGCGGGGCTGGTTGTTCATCAGCTGATGAATTACTAATTTCATTATTTTGTCACTAGTACTACTAATGACTAATACTAGTACTAGGATTATGATCATACGATTCGACAGAATCAGCCTCTGCATTTGAAATCATAAAATCACTGTCTGAATCATCACAAGAGTAATATTTTCCACCTTTATTGGATTGATCACCAGATGGGTCAGGTCAAGATTTCATGTTTGTAAACAAAAATAAAATGGACAATCAAAACAACCGCTTCAAACAATTCGTTTTTCGCTCAATCACAGTAAAACCGGATGTTTATGAAAGAGAAATCATTCTAGAATTGATTTAAAATAACTAAATACCGATAGCTAAGAAAAGAACCGAAATAAACAGGTTTTTATACATCGACGATCCCATTGTCGATACGCCGAACTCTTCATTTCAAATTGACGATGGGAGCGTTGATCCGGAGGGAAAGAGTTAAGATAATTTAATACAGGAATCAGGATAACTGCAGATAGAATAATGAAACTTTGATGTATCATTTAATCACATTGCAACCATATGTATTAGGAAGCAATTTTTTACAAAAATAATGTTTTTCTATTTAAAAAAGAAATTAAAAAACAATTGGACTTGCACCTGCCCATTTTCATTTAAAAGTTGTGATTTACCCATTTAGAAAGTAAATTTTAAAGAATTCTTGCACTTCAAAGGGAGAACTATTATTATAATTTGTTAGGATGTAACTTGAGGTTGAATACCGACCTATAACTGAGCCTTTTCATTTAAACTAAGACGTTTGCGAAACCAGATTCCCTTTTTTAAATACCGGTATGTTGTGGTTTTAGTGTCCAGCATATTATTTTTTTTTTATTAGATAAGTATATATTTTTTCTGCAATATAAAAAAAGGGACTTCTTTGACAAGGATGGTATTACCATAATTTTTGTTATTCTGTAAAGCATTACTTTAATTTGATGAAAAGACACCACCTATTACATCGCTTTTATTAATCCACCACCTCAATCTTAACCATTTGATCAGTTTTTTTTACGTTTAAGAAGAGGGAGAAAAAAAATTTTTTTGACAACCAGCATCTTTATTAACATTTAGGGTGACCATGAAGAGTTCAACCAGTGCCAGACCCAACTAAAGCTTCTGTATCATGAGGGCCTGAAAGGAAACCAGCTTGAGTTCAAGGCATACAGAATACTATACTACATTTACACATCAAACACATTAGGTAATTTTTTTTAAAAACAATTTCCCATTGTATGATTGATTTTAGTCTTTTTGGTCTCATTGGACATCATAGTAATATATGTTACTATCCTGTTAGTGAAGAATTTGAACCTTTAAATTTGTAATGGGTGTCGTTAACTCTGTATTTTTTATAAGGTGATATAACTTCTTTTGGAATTCCCTTTGCACATAATTTTTTTTTTACTTCAGATCTCACTACCGCTCTTGCTTCTTTAAGTCAAGAATGCAGGAAAGATGTTTGCATAAAGCATGCTTTGGATGTGCGGATAGCTTGGTCTTTAAATAACTATCACAGGTTTTTCAAATTGTATGAAAATGCTCCAAAAATGTCTGGCTATTTAATGGACTGGTTCATTGACAGGGTCCGTAAAAGTGCCCTCAAGCTACTTTTAAAATCGTACGTATATCCTATTCTTTTATTTAGAAAAATTTATTTAGATTGCTGTAATATATTCTTAAAAATATTAATGTAAACCTGAAAGTAAACATTTTCAAAGTTTTTTTTTTTGTTTTGTTGGTTTCAAGTATTTCACACAATATATGATAAGGTATGTATATTTTACACTAGGCAATTTGATGTTATAAATTTTAACTGTCTACTTTATTTTTAAAGGTTTTAATTCTCCTGGTGTTGCTGATTCTTACGGACTGATCTTATATTATTTTCAGAACTCCTTTTAACACATCAATACATATAAATATTTGGGGGGAAGTCTGTTACAAGTATTAAATGAGGATGTAATTTAATTTTAATCCTTACCACCAGGAGAGTTATAGACTGTTATGCTAATCAATATTCTCTTTCAGCATATTAAGTAAGTATTACTCATTTAATTAGTATTAAGATTATTGTTAATAATATTATATGAAATGAGAAAGTAATTTAGTAATTACGTAAGAAAATATTTATATATATATGTGTATAAACATGACTTAATATATTCTCCATTTTCTTCTATTTCATTTATTTTGCGACATCTGCTCCGGCTGCTGTGCGGTTGTGTTCATCAAATCGATTACATCTCCTTGTCTCTCTGTCCTCACATTGTGCTCTTTTTCGATATGGTTGGTGTATCGCCAATGTATAGGTATCGTCCATTCTTACCCATCGAGTTTTTTCAAAAAGAGCTGGCCTTCACAGACAAAGGGAAGTGCTTGGAGTTTCTTCAAGAAAAGGGGGTCACATTCACAGATCACAATAATACAGTTGATTGTAAAGCAAATATGGCTATTCTGCAGTCTTTATAATATCAGCCAGCTACCTGGTTTTATCAAAATCTGTGATACTGAGGAGTATATAGGACATTTCATACAGAGACAATTATTTGTGCCCCCCTTATGAGGGATTTTCATACTCTTCACGGATGTAATTGTGTGCTTCCTTTTTCCACATGATATAGTTATATAGTGAAAAATTTTGAAGTTTTATTGCTAGGTCACTCAGAACTGTGGTTAAATAGATTAGTCATAGTAGATGGGTATATTTTTTTTTAAAATTGAGAAAATTAGTCTTAATGTTATGATTATCACTGAAATGGGAATCGCCTCTTACTTTCTGTGTCAATTGTTCAAGTTTTGCGATCACAGGGATTACAATGCATCCTCGCTTTGGATCCTTATTTATTACTGGGTACCTACAGTTGACATTGTCCATTTGAAGATGCTCCAAGATGAATCAACCGTACTGTCATCCAAACATCCACAAGCTATGCCAGGAAAAATTTAACACACCAGAATATGATGTCCACAAACTTTGTAAAGAAAAACTCAACAGAATTATTGCGTCTATAATTTTCAAGGTTCTGAGATGGGAACACAGTCTATATATTTTTCCTAATGATTGGGCCGAGAATTTTGGCTAACAGAGCTAAAAGATGTAGTTTGGGATGAAGATGGGAGAAAATATCCACCACCAAGCCATTACCCATTACATTTGTCAAAAAGAAAGATGCATATATTTCATACCTTTAAGATGTGGGGAAAAAAGTCATCAAAAAGAAAGTGTCTCTCCTTGAAATGTAGCTGATGAAATCATCCAACTTGTCATGGCTCCAGCTAAAGTACTATTTTTAAACCTGACTTCAAGATCTTATCTGCAATTTGAATCAAGTGCTTTAATTTTCTGTTAGTGAAGCTGTTACAGATTTTTGTCTTCCTCAAGGCCTATCAAAATATTACTTAACAGAATTTGAAATCCAACATCTCTAACGCCTTGACCTCAGAATATGATGGAACCCATATCCTTTACTTGAGGAAATGAAATTTGCTGATAAACTTGGATCAAGAACAAGTCATGTTATGGATTACGCTAAATTAGCAAGAAAAACACCGGTACCAGTAATATTTTGTCTTAAGTGTCAAGCTTGATTGAAAAGTGATTGAAGACCTGATCAGTTTTTTGTTAAATTACTGTTGGCAAGAGAGTCCAAGATTTTATTTATCTCTAAAGATTTTGAGAGAAAAATAATCTTCGTTGATCACAGCTGAAAAGGGAATTAATCTCCTGTGGTCCAAGCAATACAGATTTTGATTTTTAGCCAATTCATCATGAAAGAAACTTTTAGACAACCATTAAAGCTGCAAAGAAAGAACCACCCTACGTAAGCTAATTCATTGATGTGATGTCCACCCTTACAGTTGTAGAGACCCATTTAGTTTATGGCAAGAGATACAATCTTGGTACGAAGATAATCAACATGTCAAATACAATTTATCTTTACAAGACTCCCGCCAACAAGAAGCTAAAATTAATAAAGAAGATTCTCCTTTCCCTAATAGCACGTGCTAAAAAAAAAATAAAGAGTTTATCTGCAGTACCTTCACAGATGTCTGGCTCCTTGGTGTTATGTCTATCCATTGAATCTGAAATGGGACCTACTCTACAACTTAACTGAAAGACTCTTGAAACCCTCTCCAAGCAATACCAAGAATCTATACTTAAAATTTGAACTGCAAGGCCTCATGTTAGAAGTTGCAACCTGCATCCAGTGAAATAACCCACCCAAGTAATAAGATTCTCCTTTCCCTAATGGCATGTGCTAAAAAGTGTAAAAGAGTTCATCAGCAGTCCCTAAACAGATGCCTGGCTCCTTGTGAGATTTGCTGTTATGTCCATCCATTGAATCTGAAATGTGACCTACTCTAGACCCTCTCCAAGAATCTGTATTTTAAAATTGAACTGCAAGGCCTCATGTTACAAGTTGCATCCAGTGGCATATCCCACCCTAAGTGATATTTATCCCTTCACATAGAAAATCAAGATTAAACAGCAGTGAGAGGCAGTCTCGTTTCAGTGTTTAGTCGTTAGTAAATGTCGTTAGTGATGATAAGAATCAGAATTGCAAATATAGCATTATAGATTTAAATGTCGGGAAGGGTAGTTAAGGACTCAGAGGAAAAAAGATGTGACATTGTCAATTGAAGCACGTGGCGTCTACAGGATCTTCAGACCAAGCACGGTGCGTCAGCTCCTGGGACAAATTAGAAGCAAGACCAAAGAAGAGTTATGATGGCCACCATTTTGTTTATTTTTTATTAATATGCTAATCAAACATTTCTATTTTTGTTTCAGGGTCCTGAGTAAATAGAAAACTGCATCAACTTCGTGTATTGTTTATTTTTGTGTGTGTACTTCTGTAAACATACTATTATGTTCAATTGATGCTTTGTGTATATCTGGGTGTATCTTTATTACCAATGTTTATTCTTTTTGTTCCTTTTGAGTTAGTTTTTTTTTCTTTTTCAGGATCATTTATAAAAATTTAAGACATTCTTTGACATATTAATTATATTAACTTTCATTATTGTGGCCAGTGGTGGATTCATACAAAACAAATGACAAATTTGATCTTGCTTTGCATTTTTATAATTTTTTTTTTTTTTCTTTAAAATAAATCAGGGACTGTTTGAATCCACCACTGACTAAGGCTGACATCTTTACTAGTGTACCGGTAATAGGTTGCAATGACTTTGACAATATGATATGGTATTAACCAGAGTCATATTACTCATATGTTAATCATGATTTGCACATACGTAGTTTATTTAGGACTAATTGTTTTGTCTAAAAGTTAAAACTTGTATGAATGGGATGTTTGTCATGGCAAGCTATATTTATCTATAAATTATGTATCATATATGTGTCTGTAGTATCTGATATCTTTTGAGAGGAGTTGGACTTATTCATTTCATGGACTTATTCATTTCATGGACTTATTCATTTCATCGACTTCATGTGTAATATTACAAATAATTTTTTTTAACAGATTAAAATTGTCCAAATAAAACAAAACCTTTTTCATTAGGAAAGCACCAATGCCCTATACATGTTAAAATCACTGTGGTGTATGTGTATATTGAACAAGTAATGGTGGTTTTTTTTTTTTTTAACACCATTTTATGAGGAAAGCTAGAATGTAAATAAATGTTCTTTACAATAACATATATATTAAATGTTAAACATTTGAATCATCCTACATGTTTATTCTATACAAGGTAATAATGCAATGTCTTGTCAGGTAAAGTTATTTAAAACAGGTCAATGCTTGGTAAGTTCTAGTGACTTGTATTAAACACCATTGATACATTGTGTGTTTAAAGTGCTGCATTTCTTTCATAATTTTATGTTTTGGTATCAACAGTTAAGGTACGTATAAAATTAGAAGTTGAACCATTTTGAGACATTTGTATGACATTCTACTTATTGATTTCATAAAGCTGTAATTGTAATGACATTTTATGTAGGGACTGGGCTGATGCACTTTGTAAGATATTTTACAATTTAATGAGTGTCAGGACTTAATTTATTCATAATTAAAATCTATACATTTTTTAAAGGAAAACATGTTTCCCCCTATCTTTTAGCCTGTTTCATTTGTTGATTCATGTGTTATGTCTTACTGGAAGTGATAGATTATCTGCTGTCTTCAAATTTAAAAATAAACTTGGTTTTGAACCTTTTGTACATTCTTTTCATCTTGTGTATTTTGTGTTGTAATTTGTCAGTACACACCTTTCCTGTATGTATGTTGATTATTCCAATAGAATTGGAATACAAATTTCATTCAAATAACCAGAAAATGTCATTCTCATTAGACCATTTAGCTCAAGATTAAGTGTAACCTCACTCACAAAGATGTAAGTTAGGAAATCCAACAGATTTATTTTTTAAGTAAATATTTTAAATTGTTAACTCAAATGTGAAATTTATCTTATTGCAAATGAAAATGAGGACTTTATGACCAAGCTTTACATTGCGGAATGTTATAGAAACAATTAACATCAGCCACTTTTGCAGGTTGCGGTGTAAACTAACACTGAGTTTCGATACAAAATCAACCAAATTATAAATGGACAGTTGTGAAAACTAATTTAATGATAAGGCTTTTGGTCTTTTCATTTATGTTAGTGTTAGAATGAATAATTCAGTAATTTGATAATCAAATTTCCAGATCTTTGAATGTTGTCAGTTGATATGACACTAATTTCAATCACACCCAGGAAACACCACATATCCCTCGAAAGTAAATATCCTCTCTTGTCCATCAGACATCTCTCGAAAGTAAAGAGTTTCTCTTGACCATCGTACGTTTTTCCCATCCAGAGAATCTTGATGGAATTACCTTAGGTAGATTACTTTGTGTTGGTTTACTGGCCATGATTTGTGAGAGTATACTGTTGCCCTTATTCACTTTGTACCTGAACACCCAAGGCAGATCTCTGTTGGATGAAACAGTACATACAATTTTAATGCGTAATGATATTTAAACTTAAAGCAAACGGTTTATTATTTTACGATAAAAATATTTATGAAGTCCAAATAAAAATTAGTATTAATAAAAATTAACTTTTAATATTAAAAACTGCTTCCACTAATGATTACTTGTGAGGCACTGCCCCTCTTACTATTACTGCCTATGCTTCTGATTGCACGCAAGCCAATGATTCTCACAAGGTTGAACTTTGCATCATGTGATGTCAATACACATTGGATGTAGCACAGCATGGCCCGCTTGTGGCAGAAATCAAATGGACAACCAAATGATTTTGTGGTTTGTCTGATTATTGTTAATGATTTGAGAAAAGGCAGCAGCTCGTAACAAATGTTCTAAACATCAAGTGTCCGTAACTATCAGTTTGATCTCATGATAATCGTTACGATACAACCAAGCATTATTTCTGCGATATAATTTTGTAATTGTGTTTTAACATTTGGATATTTTTCAATTACCTTTTTGGCACGACCTTCTTTGGTGGTGGTAGTGAACCGAGGTCGTCCCATTTTTCGCCCAATGAATGGATGAGGCTTGAATTATAGACATGATCATCATCCACTCTTTGCACATCTTCTCTGATGGCGTCTGTAGAGTGGGATTCATTAAAAATGGTTACCGGGTATTTAAAATTTCATTGAGACTGCATTGGAGTTAAATATTTGCCCGGAGTAGTCACAATTTTTCTGACCATCCCCCAATTTAAATTTTTTTTTTTTTTTTTAAATAAATTAACATTCTGACTTTAAGTTAGTATGCAAACATCGAAGTCACCAATATGGACATGGTATGAACTGGTCAAGTCATATTTAAATCTGTATTGACTGCATGAACTGGTCAAGTCATATTTAAATCTGTATTGACTGCATGAACTGGTCAAGTCATATTTAAATCTGTATTGACTGCATGAACTGGTCAAGTCATATTTAAATCTGTATTGACTGCATGAACTGGTCAAGTCATATTTAAATCTGTATTGACGGGCAATGACATGTAAATGAAATCACACACATACTTATATATAAATAGATATTCACTCTTATTATTAGTTTTATTCTTATTCTACAAAGAAAATATGTTGTTTTTTCCTTCAAATTCTAAGCTTTTAAAAACGTTAAATTATGATACATTTATAAATACATTCTTTAAGTTAAGATATGCTTAATTTTAGTGATCTGATATAAACATATACAAATAAAGCAACCGTTTCACTAACTTGAAAATTATAAGAATACTTCAGTAATGTTTCACTTTCTTGAAATCAAACTTCGGAGACGTGTTTATACATAGTTGGAAGATTATAAATTTTCTATCGGCCCCATCCTTTGCCCACAAAGCTAATGACACATAGCTAATGTTATAGGTCCTACTATGCGATATCCATTTTGAAAACTACATTCTAACCGTTTCTGAAAGCTCTTCCTCGCCGATGATCAACTCCACCGGCAGATTTAGCCCAGTTCCGAGTAGATGAAAATGTGTGTGACCTGCTTCTTGTTGACTTGTTTTCATGTACCCTAACGTCTGACCGGTGGGTCTGAGGCGTAAACTGGACATAAGTCTGAGGTGACTGGCTGACAGTCCTTGGATTTTTTGCTATTCGTGCCGGATAAATCTTGATATGGAAATTGTGATCTTCCAAAGAGTTGGGCTGTGTAAAGAGAAGAAACAATGTACGGCTAGAATGGTTATATCACATGGGACCGCTGATACTCAAGGTAATGTGGGTAAATTAAAGCAACAAGACATAAAAAGGATGCATAAAATTTGAGGTAGCAGCTTTTTAAAAAATGGAGCAAAATTTGTTTATTCAAAAATTAAATGTTAAACTTAAGATTTTACTTTCCTGGAATTAAAAGATTTTAACATGTCAATCAATTTATCAGAATCAAAATTTCTCACCAGATCACTTTTAATTGACAAAATCGCAAGACCCAGCTGCATGGACTGTTTCATGGTAGATTGAAAATAGTTTCAGTTTTAAATAACTCCTCTTGTATGAAGCCACAGACACACATATCGTGAGGAATAATTGTAGACTCAATGAGAGGATTGGGACAAAATCCCAGTCCTGCTCTGGTAACACCCTTCTCTGTCTGGTGACACCCTTCTCTGTCTGGTGACACCCTTCTCTGTCTGGTGACACCCTTCTCTGTCTGGTGACACCCTTCTCTGTCTGGTGACACCCTTCTCTGTCTGGGGACAACCCTTCTCTGTCTGGGGACACCCTTCTCTGTCTGGGGACAACATGTTCTGGCGGCAGCCTGTTCTATTTGCAAACTACTCTGCTTTGTCCGGTGATACCTTGCCCCGCTTGAATCTGATCTGGTGGCACCCTGGCCTTAAGTAACCGTGTTCTTATGGCACCATAAGTTTATGGCACCCTGCTCTGGTGACGCACTGTTCCGATGACAATCTCTTCTGGTGTCAACTTTGTCTGGTCTGGTGGTGCCCTGAGTTCTGGTGACACCCTGTTATTATATTAAATCAGTTCTTTTATGAAACTGACTACAGCGAACCCCGTCGAATTTCATATTCCTTATGGTATCACACCATAAGAGGGTGTCACCCGGTGCGTTCCGAACCCACCAAAGTAACGCCACTGATTTCGCGGCGCCCCTGTGAAAAGCCACGAATCCCTCCCCAAGACGATCCGGTGTACATTCTTGGAACCATTGAGCTCCACCAAATTGATAACGGAGAAAACCCGCGACACATTTTTTTACGTCGACGTCATAATTGGCTATTATTATTTTTATTATTATTATTCAATTATTTTGGTTTAAATATTTGTGGTGGAATGGGTTTGAAAGCTGATCTGTACGTCATGTCAGGAGCGAAGCGAGGTTTTCATTTTATTGATTGATTTTTATTTTTATTTTGTTGGGGGGGGGGGCGGGGAGGGTCGAACATTCTTTTCTTTCTTTTTTTTTTAAAAATGCCCACACACCCAAATAAAAAGTTATTAAACAAATAAAATTTGATTTTGAATCTATGGGTTTACCTTTGTGTTTGCTACACTTTAAAGTCAAGCACGTGGGGAAACAGTAGATATAAATTGTAGCCTATAACTAAATTGTGGCGTGTCATGCCAATATAATGGCTATCGACCTGATCTGGTGTGCTTTGTTATGTCGATGTTGTTAGTGCCACCCGTACAAACTCAGGTAGATTCGAGGCATTGAAAACTAAATAAATAGAGCGTATCCAGTTCGGGTCTTATTGCGGACCACTGCATTCAGTGCTGGCCTGTGCCTGGGCTCTCAAGGTATAAACATGTTTTGTGTTTGTTATTTTTCATTCATGTTCATGCATTTTACCAAGCACAACTACAAAGAGTTTATACCTAAAGTCTAGTTGTTTTTTTTATTTTATATGTTTTATATAGAGTGACAGAACCTAGAATATTCATTAAACGTGAATATTAAAAAAACGAAAAAAAAAAAGTATCTTTATTCTGTCGGTCGGAGCCCTATCCTTTTTTAAATGTGGCCCCCAACAAAGTTTTTTTTTTTTTGTGTGGTCCAAATCCATTATTAATTATATCAAGAGACACGTCTCATTCAAATAAGTTTGAAACAAAAATATGTTCCCTATCGACCAATTCAGGAACTAGCCGTTCATGTCGGGAAATGGCCAATGTCGCTGTAAATATCGACCAAAGTCCGATATTTTCTTTATTTTAAGATTCGGACGTTCAGTTTGCGAAACTGTCTTAGGGGATCGTAATGGTTCAAGTGATTTCTTCGTCTTTGCTCATGACACGCATGTATTCAGTTGTGAGCAGTTTCACGCGCAGAATGGGAAAACTCACTTCTGGAACAGGCGTTGTTTGAGAATACCATACTAGCTTGTAGAAAGCACATAGCACCATGTTCTGCTCCTAGCTTGTAGAAAGCCCATAGCACCATGTTTCTGCTCCTAGCTTGTAAAAAGCACATACCACCATGTTCTGCTCCTAGGTTGTAAAAAGCACATAACACCATGTTCTGCTCCTAGCTTGTAGAAAGCACATAACACCATGTTCTGATCCTAGCTTGTAAAAAGCACATAACGCCATGTTCTGTACATAGCTTCCAGAAAGCACCCACGACATTCATGACAACTTCAAGATAGTCTTTTATAAGCAAATAGAATTTTGGCCGCAGGGGTTTCCTGCCACTTCGCGAAATATCCGCAAAAAGTATCATATACACTGGTCAATAAAGTACATCGGACCTTGGCCACACCTCTCGGCAGAGGCGTGGCGAGGGGGGTGCAGGGAGGGACAGATGTCCCCGGGCGCCTGGTAGTTAGGGGCGCCAAAATGTGCTTTGATATTATTTCATTGATGAAAATAATGGGTTTGCGAGTTTAAAAAAAGGAAAAGGGGGCGCTTTAAAATGGATCTTGTCCCGGGCGCGAATCTTGTCCCCGGGCGCCAAACACCCTCGCTACGCCGCTGCCTCTCGGCAAAAAGTGTAAAATGGCCGGTCATTTCGCGAACCAGTCGAACTTCTGGAATTGTTCGTTACATATGTACATGCCCCTGAAGATTACCTCATTATTTTAAAACATTTATTGAAACCCCATTTATTATAAAATATTAACACCTGTTCTTTGTTTGTTGCTCTCAAAATCATTATGTTCTTTAAGTTAAGCAAAGTGATAAAGCTTATAAAATTATTGATGGGCACCATTTTTTTGGCGTAGCTGACTATTTTTAACTTAGAGGGTAGGCGCCGTGAAAAGGGAGGGTAGGGGGTTAGGAGGAGCCAGTAAGGCCAACGGCCGAGAAAATTTAACTTTATCAAACTTTGTTTTGGCAAGCTACCATTTTTATCCCACAATAGCACCCTATTTGTGGGACGTAGGGTTGGAGCTGGTGGGGATATATGGTGCTGATGGGATTTGGACCACAAACATTTACAAACATTGTATTACCTGGTTCCCATCTAATGGCGATTTCGTCTTAGAAAGACCTGTGTACATTTTGGCTCTCGTCAAGGGAAACCTTTGAACCGACGACCTTTGGTTTTCGTAGTTGACACTCGACCAGTCAAGCTCAACAATTTTTGGTCTGGCTGTGGGTTGTGATTTGAATCGTATGGCAAAGTCGTCTGGAGTTGTTAAGTAGACAGGGGCAGTCCTTGACTTCTGTCGTCTGTTGGTGGTCATATCATCTGTGAAGGTGTCCGTCGCGGAACAGGGTGGCACACTTCGGTAGATACCGTTCTGGATTGATGACGTAGTCGCCATCGTGTCAGTGACCAGGAAGACTGACGTCAGTTAACCGTTGACGAGTTTCAGCACTATAAAGATGATATAATTATTAAAATAAACTATTCTTGCCTTCACTAGATGCAATGATGATTGCGCTAAGTCCTGGGGGGGGGGGGTGCGTTGGTCCTGGGCTGTAGGCTACATTGGGATCGTAGGCACCACAAGTCTTGAGAAAACAAAATATAATGTAAGATTATTCCTTTACAGGGAAATACAACACAAAAAATGTGCGATCGTATAGACGGTATAGTAAATATGTGCTTTATTTTATTGAATTTATTTTTTTAGCCAAACTAAGTTACTTATTCTAGAATAATATGGGGAGGACAGGGTACAGGTTGAAACAATATTAAAGATAAGATACATATTAATGTTGTTCAATAGAAATTAAGTGAAAAGTTTCTAAGAGACTCAGACCGATCCTTGTCACGCCTTCATATTAACAAAATGTAAGTATACCCTAAAGCATTGTTTCCAAAACTTTTTTGTGCCATGCCCCACAAAAGCCTTTCTAAAATTCTTACGCCCCCCCCCCCAATCCCCATGAATCATATACATAATTTTCAAAAATAGGGTTGTTCACTGAAGAAAAAATGATTTTTACAACACTTTTAACGAACTCTTATTTTAAATTGAAACTTAAACGATTCTCCTTTTAAAATACAAGTTATATCATAGTATACGGTTAGTTTTCAAATTCTAGAAATCACATTTTTCTAATCGCCCCCCTAAACAATCAAATTGCCCTCCTGTGGGGCGTAGGCCTCACGATGGGAAGCAAGGCCCTAAAGTATGTCAATAAGTTAGGTTAGGTTAGCCAATACATAAATAGACCTACGTGGAATCAATAATTACGTAATATATTAAACAGATTGAGCCAGCAATGATCTTTTCAGACTTCAAGTTATAAAAATGACATGGCAAAGTAGTTTCTCTTGTCGAAAGGCTGAGAACTACAGCTTTTATTATCAACGCGAGAAAAACTGTAGGACGTAAGTCTTCCTCATCTTGAAAATGTAATAATTAGATTCACATCAGTATGATTCCAGGGCCGGCGCTAGGAGGGTGTGGGGCCTTGGGCAAATTGAATTTTGCGGGGCCGTTGACGTTATATCTTCCGCCGATAGGACATTAAGACACGTTATAGTCGCACTGGGGCCTTGCTGGTCATAGTGGTCTTCCCGAGATTCATCTCGAATGGGAGCCAGTATGGAAGCCAGACTGACCTTCAGACCATTTGACTATCTAACAACTCCGAATATTGTGTTGACTGGATTAGGAACTATTAGTAGGCTTTTATTAGGTATATTTTAAATATACTACGGCAACGTTTTGGGCCCGCCCCACTTCGCCACCCTTTAGCGCTGACCCTAATGATTCAAACCTGCGCATACATTTAATAGTGTAGGGCCTATGTTATCTTAGCGTTGTAAGCAACAGAAATAAAGAAAGTGTTAATAACTAAACTGAAATGCTCAGTGCGTCTGCAGATTACCTATTTTTGTTTGGTTATTCCTTTCAAACACTAAGCTATATCCACAGCTTTATCCATATTATATAAACGCACACATTGAAGCAATCGACAGATACCACTGCCAAATTTGGCACACTTTGTCATTCTGATTGCCTGTGCGGTCTTCAATCTAGCAGGCAGCTTAGGCTACACACTGCGGAGCAGACGTTCGCCACTCAGAGGCACGTCTCGTCGACTTGGCGCTGGTCCTGATCGACTTCAAGTGTACAATGACAATAAGCACATCGGTACATGTAGGACATCATGCTTTATTTACTCGACGTCTATATGTATTTATTAAAATAGTGTACATCGAGTTATTGGTTTAATATATTTAAATTGAGTGCGGCGGTACGGCGTCACATCACAATTAATCGAGTAGGGTGGGGGAGGGGGCTTTTGGTCTAACAAAACTCGCAAGAAACAAAAATATTTTGATAACCTTTTAAAGAACTTTTTCTAAAGGCGAGGCTAAACTAGAGTGACCAAACATGAACTGGAAAAAGACGGGACACTCCCAAGGAGGGTTGGGGGTGGGGAGCCCTCCAGCTAAGAAGGGGTCCAGGGGCCTCCACCGGAAACAGTTTATTGAAATATGTTCATTTTAACTATTTTGAGACCTAGAAATCTTTTTAAATTTACCTTCACTTTGTAATTTAATTTAAACTCTGAGGCGTTTCATATACGAAAACAATAATTTTGCAATGAATACTTATTTATTTATACCTATTTTACAACATAATAGAATCTATGGCAGGGACAATTTCATTTACGCAGAATCGGCAGAGTAGTGGAGGGGGGAAAGTGCAGCCATCATGCGAGCACACATCAATACTGGCACTGGCTACACAGCTAGCCAAAATATTACTTGAATTTATATTATAAATTATGAAGTTTTAGTGATTTGAACATGTGTTTTGTCTTAGAAACGGGACCTTTAAGCGTCCTTTAAAAGATCTTGAAAAAACGGGACAATCCCGTTTTTACGGGACGTTAGGTCATCCTAGGGTTAACACACTTAAAAGTAGAAGAGAATTTACAATTTCTTAAAATGCATTACGCAAAGAAAGACAGCGCAGAAGTGAAGATGAGAACTTTAAGTAGCCAAAAGATTTCGAAATGAATGAATAGGAATATTCTTATTAATTAAAAAAAAAAAAAATCTGAGAAGACTTTCTGGGAAAGGGGCACTCGCACCTGGCGCCAATAGTGGGGTGGGGGGCGCTAAAATAAGCTTTAGATAGGAAATTTATAGAGAATTAAATGATGAAATACGTCACATAGACTAGGGGAGCTAAAATTGTCTTTTTAATGATCCGCCTCGACCCGGACTGCACTTTTTTTTTTTTACTATAGTGGCCTAAATTGGTAGGCTACGCGCCATTATCAGGTTTCTCCCCGGCCACCGCTCTTCATCGTGACTATATTCATTCATCCAAAAATATTTTGTTTGGCGCATAGAGAATGTGGGTATATATAAATATAGTTTGATTTGCAACGTCTAAGGGTATTCTGGCAGTTCCCCCTAATTTCAAATGGTGAGAGCCTCTGATCTATATTAAGAAACAGACGTCTTTTCCTCCTTTCCCAGAGTTCTATTTGCACATGACAGGAAGTTAATGTCTATCACATCAATGTATCTGACGTCGCCATATTGCTGTTTATGTTGATTATAACCAGACGCTATTCTAGTTTTCCCAAATATAACAAAATATGTTATAAAATGCGACGATTTTCAAACATGCTTTGATGTGAGTGAAGCTTAAATTATTATATTTTTTGTGAAATTGATCCGAAAGAAGTAACAAGTCTGGCAAACATTATCATTCATTAATTAATCATAATGATTGATTGAAAATTATTACATTTTTTTTTTTTAAATGACAAACGAATTATCAAGTTCAAGTCTCAATTATGTCGAATTCATATAGTCATAAATAGGAAACAAGGTGACAAATATGGCACATCAAACATGTAACAATGAACATGTCGACTGGAAGCCTTTTTCAGCAAACAAACAACTAAAAACAATGTTATTCAATTTATAATTTATACTTGTGAATGTGAATCACAACAACTTAGATTTTAGCTGCAGGCTGTGTTCTATTTTTCTAGGCCTGTCTATTTAAATGTATATATTGCATGGTAAACTACCACTTATTGAGCATCGGTTATGAAAGAATCATGTTTCAGTTTTAAGTGCTATTTAAATGGTTATTCTTTTTAAAAAAGTGCGGTAAATGCAAAGAAGAGATGCCATGTAAAAATAAAATAACTTAAGTTTGCCAAAATTAGGAATAAAACGTTAAAAAGCATCCCTTAACCCAACCTGAACCCTTAATCACTAAAAAATCTGGTAAATTTTGAGTTAACAGTATGAGAATGGGGTAAATTTTAAGGACGAATGCCACTATTTTATGGAATTTCACTAATGTATCCCTAAATCGATCCCTATGACTATGCACAACCTGAACCCTAAATCGATCCCTATGCCTAACCTGAACCCTAAATCGATCCCTATGCCTAACCTGAACCCTAAATCGATCCCTTTGCCTAACCCCTGAACCCTAAATCGATCCCTCAACCTAACCTAAACCCTAATTCACTGCAACTATAATAAACACAAAAAAGTCGCTGTGGCATCCGTCCTTAATTTTAGCCGAGAAGGGGTTATGCCAAGAGTTTTCTCACCCTAAGCGCAGTGACGTCACATTGGGAAATCCCATCACTGGACTTACGGTGAATAGATCTATTCTTTGAAGGACCAGAACGATGTGTGTTATAACATTCCGATTCCTGTTCTTTATTGAGCATTACTCACGTCATAAACGATACAGTTAATATGAAGTACCGGTATATTGAAATAATTTTCCATTAATTTGTCGAAGTGGTTATGCGCAGCCGACTGCGTATAACCCTGAGAGTTATACGCAGTCGGCAAGTCACGTGACGTCTATATTCTTCCTGGGTTACAGTATCAATCAATAAGGGTGCCTCGTTATTGTGGTGACTTGGTGGTCAAATGGGTCAAATTGACCAAACCTCAAGTTGGTGGTCTTGAGTTCAATTCCAGCCAACGGCAAGCCATGAATACAGAATGAACCAAAAACAGCTATGATAACTTTTGTTTTGGCTAAAAAATGTTAAAACATGATAAGAATTAACTTGACCAATGTAATGTTAATAATGTTAGTCTTATAATTATCAAATATATGTTTGTGTTGTTAACATATATTTTGTGTTGTTAACTAATTTTGTGGCAGATAAAATCATGTTTCTCTGGTACAGTAATAAATATAATCATGGGTTGATAGTAGCAGTAAAAAAAATCGCTGTAGGGGCAAGGGTTCTGTAGAGGGAGCACTGTAAGTAATACTTTCACACAGTTATAGCTTTGCATGGAAGCTGAAAACTGTTACATTTAGGTCATCAAAAAAAAAAAAAGAACATAAATGATATAATTTTTTTTTAAATAAATAGAATGTATTTCCTGAATTAGTCAGTAAAACTAACCACATGGTAATAGCAACATATAAAAACCTAATCAATCAAAACACATAACTAGACTTAGACCGCGTTAGGCTTAAACTTTAAGAAATGTAGACTTTGACTTATACTTATAATTATAATATATAAGATACAAGCAATAATACTAATAATAGCACTAATACTAATAACTAATACTATTGCTATCATCAATTTCAATATTAAGTAAAATTAATTCAATTAAAATTTTCCGTTAAACACATTAAAAATTATAGTTAAAAACAACCCATCATCCAGCTAATTACGCATAATACTTTTTTTTAACTTGCCAAACAAGCGATTGATAACCTTATTTGGCTAAATTCCTAGCCGACTGCGTATAACCCTGAGAGTTATACGCAGTCAGCTGTGAATAACCCTCAGGGTTATGCGCAGTCGACTGCGTATAACGCTTCCCTTAATTTGTATTAAAATTCAACGTACACGTTTCAAAAGGAAGGAAAAAAAGAAACACAACCTTGCTGATAGTATCAGTGATACCCCAAGACCCAACACCGGTGACAAAAATGACGCCCGCCAAAATTGCTGTATTTTGATTATTTGAAATCAAAATACCTGTAGTTAGGTAACAAAGGGAATACAACTGCTTAAATTGCATTAGGAATAATCTTTAGGAACTGGGGAGGGGTCTCCCCTCCCCTCGCTTTAAATACCAAAATTAGAAACATAGAAAATATCTGGAGAGGGGAGACCCCTCCCCAAGTTAACTAGAAATATAAAATAAAAAAACAATAACTTGCATTATGTAAATACAGACATCGAAATATTTTTGGTATGGCACTGTAGACAGAAATGGACCTGGAGGATTCTCCGTGACTTATATACTGTGGGACACATCGTCGAAACCTAACCTGGGTATTGGCCCTAAACCTAGCCTGACTATTCTAAAGCCTCAAGTAAAAAACATGTGTTCAGCAGCAGTTACAGTTATTAGATGTTACTGAGTAGGCTCTAGGCCTAATTTCTATGTAGTATTTATATTAAACATTTAACTGAGGCTTAGATCTACAGTTAGTAATATAAAAGAGGCATCAATAACCCAATCTAATTTCTGTTAATTTAGTGCAGTGTTGTTGGTACTTTCATCACTTTTAGATAAATAAGTGGGTATTGGCAGCATCTCCCCACCCAGAATCACATGTTTGCTAAGATGTTGTTAATGGCAAGGCAAGCGATGTCTTCCGAGGTATATAGGCATAGGTCATGAAAGTTTTCCATCTCAACTGCTAGCCATAGTTCTGTATTCAAAATAGTAAAAATGTAGTAAGCAGAGTTTTCTTACCCTAAGAGCAGTGACATCACTTTGGGGGAATCCCAACACTGGACAAAAATATTTGACAGGTGACGACAGAACCAACAGTTGAACCTCAACGATGGGTATAACTTTCACATTACTCACTACAGAATATTATTCATGGCTTAATCGTAATTTGACAATCGATACAGTTAATATGGAATAAATTAAAAATAAGTTTTCCATTAGTTTTTGTTAAAATGTAACTTTCAAGGTTCAAAAGAAATTTTAAAAAGGAATATCATCCTTGCTCATACCCTGAGATGATAACTTTGCCATTCGTCACTGAGCATTATTCTTGTCATAAATGTAATCAGACGATCAATACAGTTAATATGAAATAAATTAAAATGAAATTTTCAATTTGTGTTTATCAAAATGTTACTTACAAGGTTCAAAAGAAATATAAAAAAAAAGAAACTCATCCTTGCTCATACTCATACCCCGAGTTAAACACTGCTATTTTTTTTTTTTTTTTTTATTGTGTGAAAAAAAAAGTACCGGTATGCTATTCATTTCTATCATGTCATAATTTCACAGGAAATCTATCAATAGACCTAACCTGAACCTTAAAACCACATGTGCTAGTTATATGCTGTATTGAGAAAAGACTAAAATTTAATAAAAAGTTTAATATAATTTTTAAAATATTCAAAATAATGAAAACCGAACTTAACAGTCTCGTTTGAGTTTAAGCACTTTATTACAGGTTCCCCCTTAAATAAAATCCAGAAGTTATCCATTAAGTCAAAATCCATTTAACAAATACTCAGAAGAAGACTTAAATAACGGTATTAACCTTGTCGGTTTGAAATATTTTAAAAAATTCATCACTCAAAACATTCCATCAGCATATTAAATGTATAAAATCATAAATATGAAGGAAAACCTATTAATGGCATGCAATCACCCATCCTTAGCTTCAACAGCTCAGTTGGGGTTTTGTTTAAATACTCTACTGGCCACTGCAATTATAGACATTTGTTAGTCTGCTATATTTAGATTAAGTTGAAATCTGATAATGGCATGTTATTGACAAAAGGGCTGAAACATTAAATTTTAAATTTATTTTGTGGGTGTTCATTGCCATAATATCAAATTGAACCCCAGAAAACCTAATTACCGGTATTCTTATGGCTCAACTTGCTCCACCCAAACACAGTGAATAAATACACCAAAATACGATCATTGTTAATTAAATACCTTTAATATAAAAAGCTTAAATATGATATTACCCAAACATCTAGATTAAGTGGTCTACTGGGGAATTGATTCTTTGAATCCTTTAAATAGGCCCTCTTATTTTTTTTAATTTTGCCCAGGAATCTTCAAAAAAGGCAACCAAATATACTTATTTTGCTTTTAGTATAATTCATCATTTGATGGATTTGAACCACTTTGTCCATAACTTTTGAATTCATATCAAGTCTAAGAAACCATCCTAGGAAGTAAAACCTCACCCCATCCAGGTTAAGAGTTTCATACATACTTCAATCTTTGTCTCACTCACACACACACATATATATATATATTTAAGCCTATGTTAATTTGTATCATTACTTCACTTCTTTTCAGAGTTTAAATTTAAGACTTAGTTGCCTGGATTATCTTGTCATTTGTAGTGAAAATGTCTTGCATTCACTACAAGTTCAAGAGCAGCCTAGACTACAATTCTGTTACCTTTGATGGCTTACATCTTTCCCTTGCTGATTTAAAGAAAGCTATTAGTCAGCAGAAGCGTCTTAAACCAGGAGAATTTGAATTGGAAATTACAAATGCTCAAACTGGAGATGGTAAGTACCATAATGTTCACTTTAAAAATTTTGTAAAAAATAGATTTCAGCATAATTAGTGCACACCCATTGTACCGTATCAGTTATTTGACTTGGTACTTTTGCAAATGTAGTTTGTTTTATTTTAAATTTTAGTTTACAAGAAAAATGATGAGTTGATTGCTAAGAATACCTCAGTCATTGTCTCTCGAGTACCTATGAATAAGACAACAGCTAGCAGCACACAGAAGTCATGGTGAGTTTAAAAGAATTATTTTTCCTTAAGTTTAAACTTATTTGGCTTTTATTTTATTATGGTTAGGCCTACTGTATAAAATTTTATTCATTATGTTTGAGATATAAGATAAAATAAAGTTTACAAGTTTGTCAAATGTTTGTTATATCTTTACCAATAACAGTGTTAAAAAAAATGAATGCTTGCATTACTAAATCAGTTTCGGCTAAGGTAATTGATGATCAAATTATAAAGTTGGCTCTTTTATTTAATTGTTGCGTAGTTTAAAAATACCTGGGTTTAGATTTATTATTTCATGTCTAAAAATTGATATTTTTACCGGATTAAATAGAAAAGGTGAATGTCTTTTGTAGGATGTAACTCCATCAATTTAAATAAAATGAGAATTTAACTTTGTTCTTGTTTTTTAAAATTCTATTCTTCAAAAGCTTTATTTTATAATAAAGTTATCAATTTCTTTGTTTCAGGGAGGCGTTCAAGCAGGAGTGCGCAAAAGTAGTACGTGTCTCAGTGGTAACTTGTGGTCTTGGTAGATAAGTTAATTTCCATTCTGAATTATTTCATTTAGTTTTTGTGGTGACATGGTTTGATTCAGTAATAAGCGTTTATATATTCATCATCGTAAGGGTTTGAACTAATTTTCCTACCGTTTGTCTTACCGTGTTGATTTACTGAATGGTTTGGTATCGTTGAACTCAAAAGTGACAAAGCTGCGTGCATTTATAAGCATTTAATTTGCGATGAAGGGTAACATTTCATTTATGCGCAACTTATCAATGTATGCTGGGCATAACAATTCTTGATGTTCATTTTGATTAAAACTATCAATTGTACTGTTTTTAACTGTACTTTCATGTGAGAATTTGATATCTTATGAGTCAAATTATTGTTGCTTTTTATTATACCACTACACGGAGAGTCGTTTTGGCACTGTATTTGTGAGGTTTGGTTCATTTTGGATCTAACATTTTGATCAGTATTTATAAATTCCTTCCATTTTTAAATCATTTATTGCATGTACATAAAGATCTCCACAAAGATTTTTATTTGTTGACCTTCAATATTGAATATTAGAATTTTACAATGATGTCGCTTAAGCATTAAGATGTTTTACAATCAGGTGTATTTGTTGATACAAGTATTTATTCTTGAATACTTTTTTTTTATTTTATACATAATTGTCATATAATAAATGGCTTTTAAATCTGTTATATGTTTTTTTTAATATATAAACTGAAATACGTTACTTGTATATATGTTATGTATACATTTTATAAACAATTTATGCCTTTTTATGTTGACTAAAAAGTTGTAAAGGATGCAATTTATTTTAAAATATTGTTTTGTTTTAGTTATAAGGATGATGTTTTTAAAATTAATTTTATACACTTTCCTTCAAGCACTTTAATATACCTGTGTGGTAATGTAATTATAATAAACACTTATTTTATCTAAGACAATAGTAACCCAACTTGAAATTGTATTTACTAAAAGTGTATGATTCCTTCTCTTGCATTGTTGGCATTTAGAGATTTGGGTTGCATTGCTTTATCTATTCTAATTCCTACCTTAACAAACAGTTTGGAAAA
This sequence comes from Lymnaea stagnalis, assembly GCA_964033795.1. Classification (NCBI taxonomy): domain Eukaryota; kingdom Metazoa; phylum Mollusca; class Gastropoda; family Lymnaeidae; genus Lymnaea; species Lymnaea stagnalis. The sequence continues at coordinate 2,036,079 of CAXITT010000004.1, read as the reverse complement.
GTAAATATTTAATATAATAGTTTCATTTTTTAAATAGCTCGCCTCTTCAAGATTTACTTGGTCAAAAAGTTTTGATTAAGAATCAAAATCAAAGTGTATCTGTTTTTGCTCATAGTTATGAGTTTTTTTCCCTGAAGTTGAACATTTCCCATTAAGTGGTTAAGTGTTACAAATTTAAAAGGCACTTTAAAAATTATTGATTTAATTCAAATTTATGTTACTGGATAACTTTTCTAAAGGATATATTGAGAGCATTATCTCTTTTTGTGGGGTCTGCTGACTTAAAAAGTTAAATAAAAAATTAATTTTTAAACAATTTTTTATGATAACATGGAGTTGGAATAATTTCATTATGCTGAATCGTTTTCGGTGTGTTTTCTTTTACCATATTTATTTTGTTAAACAATGAGCTAAGTTTATGCACTTTTTTAATAAAGGTGTGAGGGGGGGGGGGGATGAATTTTTTGGCTCATAAAATTAAATTGAAAAGAGGGGTTTTTTTTTAAATTTAATCTACCATTTTAAAACAATAATTTCATTTAGCCAATTAACTCAAAGCTGGTAATTATTCTTTTCTTTTACCATATTTATTTTGTTAAACAATGAGCTAAGTTTATGCACTTTTTTAATAAAGGTGTGAGGGGGGGGGGGGATGAATTTTTTGGCTCATAAAATTAAATTGAAAAGAGGGGTTTTATTTTAAATTTAATCTACCATTTTAAAACAATAATTTCATTTAGCCAGATAACGCAAAGCTGGTAATTATTCGTTTGATAATGAAATTTAAAAAAAAATTCTAAATGGCCAAATTGTATAGCATATGCAAATACCAGTGCTTAAATCCCAAAACCCCTAATATACATCACCCCCACAAAAAAATCGTTTTGCTTCTTACCCTGAATGTAATACTTTGTATGTCATTGTCTTGAGGACTAAAGATAGCTTTGACGTACAAGCACAAGATGAAGTTGTCATAGACCAGTGGTTTCCAAACTTTATTTTACTTAGACCCCCTTTAAAAAAAGTGTAACTCCAGCACACACACACACACACACACACACACACACACCCCCCCCCCCTCTCTTATACAAAAAGATAATTTTCCTATGTTGTATATGAAGAGTTGATTTTAAAAATGCTGTTTCTCCATTTTTGGCGTTTTGAGATATTTGACGACTTGTTCTGCTACACAATGATGGCTCAAATTTTCTTAAAAGTAAATGTTAACTTAGGTATATATTCAAAATATAATTCAGATCATGATGAAAATTGAAATGTAGGATAATTAAAATGTATTTATTTACTCGGTTTAATTTCTTATTTCGTTTCAAAATGCTGTGTATCCAGCTTTTAATTACCGTCAAAATGCTGTATATCCATTTTGATAGCATAACATTAATCCCCAGTAGCAAATAATTCAAGTTGTTGATAGATTACAAACCACTTACATAACAAAATATATTAAATTGTATCATATACATTTTATAATTGTGTATGATTAATTTTTTTTATTGATATATTTTAACAGAACAGTATTATAAATGCTGCGAAGTCGCTTGTAATAGTGTAATGTTTAGAGTGCTATAAGTTTGCATGATTTGTTTTTATAAATCTGAATTCTGAACAAAAGTAAACAAGATAATTTTCGATTCACAAATGATTTTATTTGAATTTAGGACAATAACAAAATACAAAATTATAAGGTGTCGGAGTGTGCATCATCTTCAATAGCAGTTTGGTTTTGTTTTAGGAAAAGTTGATGCTTTGTTTTAGGAAAAGTTGATGCATCTTATTTACATTCAAATCAGAGGGCATATATTTCTGTCCTTGAGCACCCTTTCTTCTGTAATGGCTGGATCTGCATGTAAAAGATTGAATGTGTGATAAATAACACAGCTAACTCTGTAAAGCAACTTTTTATTTTCATTTCCTTAACATTTCTGATGTGTAGTAACCATAACCATAATAATAATAATGTAAAATGAACTTTAGTGGTTTTTTAATAAAGTTACCAGTAACTCACCTTGCAGAACCCTTTATCGTGATTACAGGTAACCGAGGGGATCTTTCCTCCCCTTGAATGACCCAATGATTTTTATTTTTCTCTTGTTGAGCTTTTTTTTTTTGGAGATTTTATAGTACAAATAACTCTTTTATCCAGGCTGTCGTTATCCACCATGTTTGTTGTTGTTTTGCTTTGTGGTGTTTAGTGCGCATGCGCATAATGCTGCAGAATAGCTTGCCAATCACACGCCTTGGTCTGAAAAGATATGCATCGTTTTGATAATAAAAAAGAAAATTCACACTGCGTTTTGAAAATAAAAAAAAAAATTTTAGACATAGAATAATATAGGATTAAAATGTGTTTTGTAGATAAATTTTAACATGTCCTAAAGGAACCATGTTTGCTCTTCAAGAATATACAGTTAATTAATTTTTTTTCTAAAATGGCGGATACCGCGTTTTGAACTCGAATTTTCATATGGTAAAAATAAATTAATATGAAGTACCCAGTAATTAAAATAAATGTAATGACAAAAAATTAATAAAGTTTTACTGTATATTAATTTTTTTTTATAATGTAATGGATGCTCTTGATTAGCACAAAATTGATCAAATCTATGTACGGGTAGTTCTTTTTCTACTAATCAGGCTCAGTATAAGGATTTCATTGCTGCTAATGCAATAAATATTGTATTGCCTTAATATGATAATAATAAATTTCATTATGATTTTCATCAAGAACAATCCTTTGCAACTCTTTTTTTGGCGTCGATTATCTTTTGAATCACATTTGCTGCACACTTCTCGATAGCATACAAATAAGGTTAATTAGCTTCCATATCTCCACACACCTTTGCAAACAACCTAACTCTTAAAAGACTGTTTTTTTATGTAGCTTTTGATAACTTGTAAAAAGTTCCTCGCTCATATTTTTTAACAAACTGTACCGTAAAGCATGCATTGTGTCCCGATAACCAGGCTAACTAATGCTTGAACTCCCTTCTCTCCTAAAATTGACTGAAAGTTTCTGTTGTATTAGAAATTCCATTGGATGTGGGCTTTCCAGGAATGGTGTTGCAAAATAACATACCATCTGTTATATTAGTTTTTGAACATTTGGAATTAAATTGAGACCTTTAGCTAATTCAGTTGCCTCATCTATTTGTATGGTGAATTTCAAAGCATGCAGTAGAGGAACTCATGGCAAATATCTTTAGATATACCAATTATTCTTCTGCCAACTGTATTATCAAGCGATATTTTTATGCAACAGTATTGCACATGATTTGCTAAGAAATTTCTAGAGGTTCTCCTATCAGCATCACTATCTTCGTCATTATTTTCTCATTAACCAGTCACAAAAAAATTAATCCCTTTTGTTTAAAAATGTTATGGTTACATGAATTTTCTTTTAAAAAAAAAAACAACCTATAAACTACTAACAATTGTTATTAAGTTATCATAACAAAAAAGTTATAAGTTATAACACACACAAAAATTTTAAGAAACACCATCTCACACCCCTAAAACACTTCTGTTAATATGAGTGATGTTTGAAAATAGAGTAATTTTTTTAATGGTTACTGCGACTAGCAGTTCAAGCTGTCGCTTTAAAACTATGCACTTGCAAACCAATGGTGTCATTCAAAATGACTTGTTTAAAATTTTTTTTTTTTTAAATCGGTCTTTACTGTAGTAACAAATAATTTTCATCCATGCAGCCAATGCTTTACTATGCACTCTACATATACGTAATCCATAGTATGCACTTAATTATATATATTACATCAAATCAATCATAATTCTTCAATCCATTACAGGAAAATATTTTTTTTCCTTCAAATTCAAAATAAATGTTTATCAATGTTAATATCAAAGTTAAAGTGAGATATGTTGTGGTAAATGCTTTTAAAAATAAGTTATAAAATTAAATGTTATGAACATTTATTTATAAATACTGTAAAAAATGTATATATATGTTGTGAAAATATAATTTGTAAACTTTTTGAGCTTACCTTTGTACTAGTCCAGACCTCTCCAGGGAAGCGCATCCCTCCCATTTAGGAAATCGCTGTCATAGACTATGACTTAAAGTGTCAATTTTTTTCACAATTTTTTTTGTAGAGAAAAACACGCACACGCACCCACCCCTCACCCCACCCCAAGACCTGTTTGTATCTAAGTGCCTACATTGTATCTTGCACAAATTATGCCACAGGCACAAAAGCGTGCAGTAGAGTTGTCATTACTTTTTTTATATCTAGAGAGTTCCCTTTGAAAATACAAAGCAACACAATGAGAATAATTTCAAAACATATCTTTGATATTTTTGTAGTCTTCAAAGTTAATTAAATCAGAGATTCTTTGGTTTTTAGGTGACATTTGATTAATTTGAAGATATTAATAGGTGATTAAATCCTCTCCAAAAAATTTAATTTACGTTTTAACGTGATTATCATTTCTTTCATTTGTAGTCTTCTTATTTTCAAAATATAAATGATGTTTGTGAACATTATTTTGATCATAATACCATTCACATCTTCATCAACCCGACATAAATGTTTGCAGAGGGTGTAGCTGATGCATTACCTTAAGTTGGCTTTAAATTGGTTTTCGCATGCTTTTCATTTGAAGTGTTAGCAAAGGTAATAACAATACTCTTAGTACCACATCTATCTATTTCTTTGAAGACAAATAAACATTGAACTTTTCGAGTGACAAAGTACATATTCTCCCAAATATCCCATACAATTTGTTTTTTTCTCCAGGAACTTTGTTAGATGTTCAAGCCATTTTTTTATATGCATAAGCGTAGAAAGTTAGTCCAGTGCCTTCAGAATGTTAAGTCAGCTTTAAGTAATTGTTTAGAGTAGGGATGGGTAAACTTTTTAGCGGCAAGCCAGATTCAAAAGGTAACAGGCACTGGAATCATAAATCATGAATGAAAAAAAAAGGTGGGTGGGGGTTGTAGTTTTACCAGAATCATAGGAATGTATTATTTTAAAAAATAACAATATTTGTACAATTACGGGTACTATTGATTCAATTAAGTCGTCATTAAAAAAATAACTTAACACTCACCAGTAGTACAAATCTTATTGTGCCATTGACTTTGAAGGCTTTTGGTTGCTTGAGTTGGAAAATAACACCTTTAGCCTGTGCCTGATGGTGGTGTGATACATGATTTTTCTCATTCTCTAAGAGTTTGTTGAGGTAGGCTTGATTTTGGCTGTAGCAACTCACATCTGGTTTTGCAAATTTTCATTGCTTAGGCCACAACATAATTTAACATTGGCAAGGTTCATTTTATAAAAGAACTGCTCACAAATATAAGTTGTTCCAAAGAGAGATATTATTCTTAAAGCACGATCACAAAGTTGATGGTATTGAAAGCTTGACAGACTTTTGTAGAACCTGATTAAAGATTGGTTCCAAAAGTTTGTTTTGAGAGCTTTGTCTGACCGCAAATCTAATAATCCCATTTGAAACTGAGGGTCAACTTCACTTGAATTGACACGAAAGGTCACCTCATAAAGTTTAAACTCAGTTTCTCTCTCAATGACTTTCGAGAAAGCAAGTATTAAAAGCATTTCACAACATTCTGCTTTCAGCTGCATATTGTTAGTATTATTTGGATTTTGGCTGTTGGGTGTAGGGAAGAGTGTTGTATTGCCCTCTTTAAGTTGCTTTTGCCAGTAGACTAATTTATTTCAAACGAGTTTAAGCTGGTAACAATAGAAGTTATGAGCTGATCAAGGCCTTGCAGCTAAACTTTCAACTCAAACAGGTACTTGTGTCAGCCATAAGTTATCAAGTTCAGGAACTGGCCTATTCTTTATATCCATAAAAGTTGTGACCTCGCCGCACAGCTCCCAGGCTCGCCGCACAGCTCCCAGAATAGCTTCATCATATCTCCAAGACTGAGCAAACGAACAGCACAGTAGATCGCTATGTTCACCTTGTTTGAAATCAACAAAAAGCTCCTGAAACTGTTGGTTGTTCATTTATAAAATTCACATATTTAACAACAACCATTAACACATTTCATAGTCAAACATCGAGCACATATCAATGGTGTTTCAAGCAGTGAACACTGAATAGTTTTTCAGCAGCAAAACCTTGTTTGTTCATTTCTTGTTGCAAAGTCCAAAAATCCTTAGATTTTTCCTATCAATGAGGGTGCTCCATCAGTAGCTACCCCTCTCAATTTTTGAAAGATAAACTGTTTTCATGCATTGTATTTATTAGGTTATCAATATGTAGTTGTGCCTTTCAGTTATTTTAAATCCAGTAATTCTTCAGTCTCTTCAAACTCACTTGAAACACCTCTAATAAAAATGGCAAGTTCAGCAGTGTTGGTTTTCTCATCAAGAACAAGAGAATATTATATAGTGTGAACATTTTCTCTTATGGTCAGTAATGTTATCTGTTATATCAGAAATATTTGACAAAATGCTTTTTCAGCTGACTGATATTTTTAAAATGCTGAGCTTGATCAGGGCAGACAATTTCAGACACAGCAATCATGCACTCTCTAATAAACTAAACCTTACTATGAGGCTTGAGTTTCTTTGCAATCGGATCACTCGCAACATAACTTGCTTGCAGAACAGCATCACTAGAAAGTTTGGCTTTCGTATACATTCCTCATCTTGTCATTGTTTCATAATGGTTATTTTGTTTGGGTTCGCTCAGAACCTTTCAAATTATGAATCTCAGGGTGTTGTGTCTTGTAATGTCTTTGAATGTTGCATTTCTTGAAACCCCCCTGGGCTTAGCTACAAGCCAAGCTTGTAGGGTTTCCATTTGATTCAGTAAAACAAAGCTCTTTCCACTCAGTGAGGAAAGAGCATTGAGCCTCATCACGTTTTCTTTTTTCTCCAGCCCTATTGATTATAATAACTATATTATGCACAAGTAAGATCAATTAACTATATTCTGCAATAATGACAGTATAATTGTATAATTGATTGTCACAAAATAGAATGTACTGAAACAATACAACACAAGTAATTTTTAGTGTTAATCTAAAAAATATCAAGCTCTTTGACCATTCTGAAAAAACATAACTCCACAACAGGAAGAAAATGTCTATCCCCAATAAATTGTGATTTCACCAGAAAAGCAAAACAACCCACATAGTAGTAACATCATAAATCGAACATTAAAATTACACATTCATTTTTTGTCTTTTCCATTTTTATGAATATTTTTTAAAGGGAGCTTGGGGCATTCAAAATGGGAGCCATGGTTTGTCCACCCCTGGTTTAGAGAGTTTATATATATATATATATATATATATACTTTACCGGTACTTATACTCTACTGATCCAAGATGAACTTTTTTGAGATTACTCTATTATAATTTATTGCTAGTAGTGACACCATACACTCTATTGGCCACAACTTAAAGCATGTTGTGCTATATGCAGTTTGAAACTCCTCTACCCTATCAATCCACTGTTTGTTTCTGATGTTGAATAACTTTACTTCAATAGATTTGCTCTGATTAAGCATTGGTTTTGGATTAAATTTTAGTTTTATATGCCTCCAATGTGTTTTTAAAATCATTTTAATTCCAAACTAATTTTACTGTTGTGTTCATCATGTAGTGATTGTAGTGTTCCCTGATTTGGGGTTTGTGGAAAGATGCCCATCTCAGAGCCATCAGTCAGACACTTTTAAAATAGTAATTTGAGTAATGTCATTCAATCACACTGGAAATATTGGGGTACACATATAAAAGTAAAGTACATCATAGGAAATAAATTTAATTCTTTAATTTTATTTATCTTGTTTTAGATACAAGACTTAGATTTTAGGTGAGATGCTTAAATGATCAAAACTTAACTCTTGGATTAAAATGAAGAATTAAAAAAATAGGTTCCAGCATATTGATAAACTTAAACAATTTCAAGATAAGACATTTTTAAAGTATTTCTAAAAAATAAGCCATTATATATCAAAACTTCTCTTCCTTAATTACAATGTTGACTAAAGTCATTATTTGACTTTATAACAGTCGGGGCAAGGTTTTTAAAAGCAATAAGTTCCCCTTGCTGGCAATATCTATAGATTTTAAATGAGTGTGCAAATATAATATAATATCAGTAGCAAATTTTGTAGGAGAACCTTGACCCGTGGTTTACTTGGCTATTCTTTTTGGCTCTTTTTTTTCTGTTAACATTAATTTTGCTTATGTTTATGTTTTTGCTCGGCTTATGTTTATGTTGACTGCCTTTATGTTTCTCTTGCACGTCTTTTAAGTTCAGTACTGGCCCTCCAATTTATCTTCCTCTCTCTGCCAGTTGCCCATGCAGCAGGTCTTTTGGAAATCCAGTAGTTTTCAGACTCTTGTTATGGTTGGCTTTGTCATCAAAGGCATCTTTTACTAAATGTGGAGTGCATGCTTCTCTGTGTTATTAGGTACTTTTCCTCCCATCAAATGCGTCTTAGGTGGAAGCTACTACGTTAACCTCCATGGCTGATGTAAATGGCCATCCATCATCTATCAAAATTGCGTGATTACATTTATGGGTGGCACCTAAGTGGTAAACATTTCCATTGAGGAGTACTGGGCATGCATGCTTAGTAGAAGCGCACTTGTCTTCTGTGAGAGGTTACTGTTGTTCTATGGCCTTGTTTAAACTTGAGGTGATCTTTATTTTCACGTCTGCATGGACGGAGAGTGAGGGGAATAAATTAAACCCAAAGTATAAATAGTTTTCAAATCTGCTTCTGGGGCCATGACATTTGTTTTAGTTTCAGTGAATTGAGGCTGCATCATCAGTGGCATTGAGGTAGATTTAATTAAAACCAGTGACATAAGGCCTCCTAAAAACATTTGGAATGTATATATACATATATATAATATACATCTCCATTGCCATGTTTGGTAACACTGGGCTTTAGACACTAATTTGGAAGTCATTTACCAGACAGATAATTTTGAATAATTTTCCCCGTTCCGATTGCATGTTCTGGTTATTTATTCATAGATAATAATATTTATAATGTCCATTTAACATCCACAAACTAGAAATTGGACAGCTTCTGAAGTGGCCTTTGGAAACTGATTTGATAAAAATATATTTCTGATTTTTATATAAAGCTCTCTTCAATAATTTAAAACAAGAAAAACGCTATAGTGTTTTTGACGAAGCAGAAAAGTTTGAGAATTGTGTATGAAAGGTTCTGTTAGTACTTCTGGAAGGTTTAATTATCAGTCTCTTTACTCTATGTATTCCTTTCTATCATTATTGATTTGAGAATGCAAGTTTTATATCTGTTCAAAATACCATGAGAAGGTTAAGCTTAAAAGGAAAAGAAAAACACAGCAGTCCCCTTGTTTTGGAATTTGTTGGTTGGTCACATCCCACAAAATTTTAAGTTATTAACTTCATTTTTTGCATTGGAGCAGTTAGCCTCGTTAAAAGTGATCTTAAAGTTATGCAACATATAGCTCACCTCCAAAGATAGATGTTTGTGCTAGTCTATAAAAATGCACTCCTTAGATCTGCTCCCTTTCCTTTTTGGATTTACAAGATAAAAATGTAATTATTCTTGAATTTCAAAATAATACTATTTCTAAATGTTCCCATAATGCAAAGTAAAATTGTTAAATTTGAAGTCAGAGAGAGAGAAAAATATGTCAGTAGCATGTATAATTTGCAACCCGTCTGCTCCATTTCAACTATTGATAGATTATTTTCAGTGGATTCAGTATTATCAACTTTATTTGACTAATCAGTTGCTTATGTTTTTGTTACTTAAATTTGTAGTATCATCAGGTCTAGCAGAGCATTACAGACCTATAGATAGTCTATAGTATTTTAAATGTGTAACTATTGTTCTTGTTCATAAGCAAGGTTAGTTAAAAATTTGAAATGCCGATTATTATCTTTTAAATTACTTGTATCACAAGAAATAATTAATAATTGAGAATCACTGCCATATTAATTAAAAATCTGTCATTATTCCTAGCATTTTAAGTTTTTATAGTAATGATTTCATTATAGCAACTTTTGTAAAATTAACCTAGAGAAGTGAATTTAATTATTTTCATTTAGATAAAGGTTCAAAATATCTTGCTATTTGCCATAACTTATTAGTAACTCTCTTGAGTTTTAAAAAAAAAAATTAAAGGCCTGCTTAAAGTAAATAAATATGCATATTTTGTTAGTACTAAAAATATGAAAGAAATCAGACCTAAGTAATTTTGAGCTGTATAGAATATTCCTTTTATTATGTTAAACAAAGTATATATTTTATAAATCGATATCTTAATTTTATCCTAATGAGTCTTTCATCTAAATTGATATATATTTATGTTACAATAATTTGTTGTTTTTAATTTAGGAACAGACTCAATATTTTTTATATTGATTATGCATTGGAAATTGTTTAGAGTTAAAAAGTCATGGTATTCTGTAATTGTTGCTGCTGAAACATTTCCTATGTGAGCTAAAAACTGTACTAATTTCTCTGTTTGACCTTAACTGTTCACAAATTTAGATTAGATAGATCAGTGAGCACAGATAAGTCCAAAGCGTATTTGTACACTTTTTCCCCTCAACTAGTTAAAGAAATAATCAATTTAATATTCATTATATTTGTAGAAACGTGTTCTTTTTACTTTAAAAAAAATTAAATTAAAACTATTTTTCTTAAGCTACTATTATAATTGAAAAGGAGCCTTAGCAACCTTATTTTAGTATTTAGAGAGTTATATTAAACACTGTTTTAGTTTTAGCAATGTCATGACTCTTTTATGTATTAACATTTTATATTTTGTACCAGTACCATTGATTAATGACTTGTGTTACTGCAAAAATAGATATACGTTAAAAAAAATTAGTCTACTTTTTATTTTTTTAAGTACCTTTTCTGGACTTTTATTCTAAATGTATTTTGCCAAACAAATCACTTAATGTCCTAATTTTATCTTTTTTGTGAATTCTAGCCCAAAGGATATTTATAAGAAGGATTTAAAACTCTAGCTTATATAAAAACCAGTTTTAAATTATTTGGATTTTAATGCTTTGATTAAGGACAATCATTAAAGTTAAAATATTTCTAATATTTCTGTATATCCATGTTTCTCTAAAAACTCTTTTGACAATTTTTAAAATAATTGTATGTATTTAAGTCTTACTTCAAATGTATTGTATTCATTCTAAAGATTGAGGGGGAAAAATTGCAACTTTAACAACTGTTATTTTTAAGCTGTACTGCATGTTGGCTCAATTCTTCAGACTATACCCAACTAGAACGCAAGAAATTTTCTTACAAACATTTTCAAATAGTAACAAAGTATCTTAAATTTAATACATATCTAGCTTCAAAATTCTTCTTCTTAGCCTTTTAAACTCCCAGTGGAGCATAGATCATTAATAATTTATATCCAAGCCTTCTGCTCTCTTGCTGTCTTCTCTTTGCTATCTTTTCGAACTCTTTTTCAATCTTTACTACATCCTTGTCGACCTCTCTTTGCCATGTGTTTTTGTGTCTTCCTTGTCCTCTTGATCTTTGGGGGTTACTATAGCTTGTCTTCTGATATTTGAAATACATTTTCTCTTGGTATGACCTATCCATCTCCAGCTTCTTTTCCAGATTTCTTGCTCAGCTACAAAAATAGTGCAAATATTTTTGTAAATTTTTAAAATATTTTTTTAAGTTAGTGCAAACATTTCAGAACAGAATAAGTTTTCTTACCTTCTTACACATACTCTTTTGGGTATAATTAGAATTCTCATTGGTTGGTCAATATGCTTTCATTTTTAAAAATATAAATATAATTTCTTAATGGTTATAAATTATTCAACCAAATTGCTACTACCATTACTCACATTATCAGAATTTTCTACTGACGTGTTTTTATTTTGTCAGAAATATTTCTGTCAGATTTTTTAAGATAGAGATGGCAGCTAAATTTTAAAATTATGTGTTACATTATCCCAACATTATTAATAATAGTTCATCTAGTTGTACCTGTTAAAAATGTTGTATGGACATTTCATGATTACTTCTTTTAAAATATGTGATATTAAAGTTGTGATGACTGAAATGTGTTGTCACATATATAAAAATCATTTTTGATCTAATTTTATTTAGTCAAACTTATTAATGTTCTAATCTACCAGTCAGCAAAATTTGTGTCCAATTTTTCTGTGATTATAAATTTGTTCTTGAAATTTGCAAATGATCTACCAGTTTCCAACCAACGTTCAAAGGTTCAAGTGAGAAAGTCATCCAGATCTACTAATTTCAACTACATTAATTTGTTGAGTTACCAGATTCTTCAAGGCAGTCAGCATAATTTTGAAAAATCAGATGCTATTTAAAGCACCCTCAACATTCTAAATACATATGCAATATGTTGCAATTGTAAACAGTGTAGAGACATTTTACTTTGTTGCTGTTTGTTCATTGAGCATTTCATTCAATAAAACAAGGGCTTTCATCCCTGTTCACGAGTTTCGCATTAGTTTCTATCTACTCTCTTAATGTCTAATAATTTTTAGCATGTTTAATTTTGATTTACAAGACCTAATAAAATAAAGTTTGTTTTCTGATCGTAATTTGACATATTCTAGTTTTTCCTCTAAAAATAGTATTTTAATTACTTTAGAACAAAATACGCTGTCAAATGGAGATATTTTTGTAAGAAAATGATAGTTGTTAAAGAAAGCAGTCTTGACCTAATAGACACGGCCATAATAAATTACACATCAGAATTTCCCCCTATAAATTATAGTTTTAAATTAAGCTGGTAATACTTTTTACTCACTGTTCGAAACAACCTTCTTTCTCACCGGGATTTTATCTTCCAATTTGAAATGCTTACCAGCCCAGTTAAAATGAATAAAATATTTCATTGCTGAAAAATTTTAATGGTTGTTCCATTTTACTCTTGGATAATCCTAATGTCCAAGGATGATGGATATGTTAAAACTTCAGACTTGTTAGAATTAGGTTATTGTCATACAAAACATTGACCTGAAAAATATTAGGAGATAACAGAATTGGAGAAATTTCAAAACACTTTGTCCAATTTCCACCTAAAATTTCAAGCTTAATTTCAAAGAAGAAACAAATACCTTAGTAAATATTGTTTATAAAACTAAAGAATAATTCAGTCCGAAAAAATTATTTGAAAATATATATTTTTTTAATCAAACGGAAATCCGGGCTTTAAACAAATATTGTAGATGAGCTGGAATGAAGATAGTTCAGTGGGGTTCATGGTCTGCAAGCAGAAGATCATTGGTGTTGAGTGTTGTACAACACAAGAACTGCAATGCTGCAGCAATGATGCCCTTCCCAGACATTTTTCATCCAGTGTCATGGTAAGGCTACATGTCTTGACAAGCTGCCATGCTGCTAGAAGTTTTACTGTCAGAATCTGTTCTATTATCTTTTCATATCTGTGGAGAGATTGAGTGTTCAGCAATGCAGGGGGATAATGTGGCGTACATGTTTTAGATGGAAATCCTCTACATAAAAGTCAGCTTAGCTTGGAACTGGAATTATAATTGCCATTGATAATTGGAGTGCAATTCTGCAATTACACCTGAAATTACCACAGGGTGTAATAAACTTTTATAGATTTTCATAGATTTAAAAGCAGAATATTTTTTAACCATCCTTGTTTTCAATGTTCAGGTGCCATTTAAAAATAAATAACATTGCAAGGTGTTTTAATCTTTAAACAAATCTTTTTGAAACCATTAAATTGTTCTGGCTATAGCATATATTTTTAAAAAGCTGTATTTAAGGTAGAAACCCAACTAATAAAGCATACTGTAGAGGGATAAAACGTTCTTGAGCTTTGCAATAATTTCATATTGCTATTAATCTTGAAAGAAAGAAAAATGACACTAGAAGCTTGACAGAAGTTGATGCTCTGGTTTTGCAGTGTTAAAATCTTATGACGGTACACTTGAGGCCTTTAGGAAAATGATTTACTGCATATTTTTCATAAGCCTTATATTTAGAAGATCTACTATTACAATACGTGTTAAACTTAAAAGGAAAGCTTGAACAATTATATTATGTGTGTGAAAGAAAGATATGTTATAATTATTAGAAAAGCATGGCAATGTCAAGACTGAAGATGAATAATTTTAGTATATATTAACCAATGAACGTTCAATTTGATTTTTTTCAGAAAGAAAAAGAGAGACAGATGACATTAGAGAAAATGAAACAGGTGCAACTTACGAAAAATTCTTTTAGTAAAGAGTAAAAATTTGTCAATGCTTGTACAAGTATATTTTAATGGAGTCAACTATTCTGACATAACAATTACATATACTACATAAAGTAAGATTTAATTGAAAGAGTCTTTATTAACAATGAATATCTCTTTATTTAGACTCCAGACCTCGCTACATCTTCAGAAATTGATAAAATCAAAGCTGTCATAGATCAGTCTACTAAAGGATTTGAACCATCGAAGTAAGAAAATTGGTTTTGTTCTCTCCCCTCCCCTCATGTTAAACAAAAATAATACATCTCATTAATGATGCCTTCACAACAACCAATAAACTGGCTGTCCGGCTATAGATCACAATAGCTGCAATGAAGCTATCCATCTTGGTTCTAATTATATTATCTGAAATATTCAACCTAGACTGAGAAAGTAGCTATCTGTGAAAATCTTAAGCATTAGTTTATGTTAATACTCATTAATTATTTGATCATTTTGGCCCTAAAAGTAATATAGTTTAATGGTTGAGTCTGAGATATTCTTATCATATTCCTTTCAGCTTTGTTGGAAAATTTCAGTCAGGATTCCCACATGAAAATTATGTATGCAAACGGTGTGGACAGAAAGGTCATTATATCACCAACTGCCCTAACAGTAATCCAGTGAGTTCATTTATTTTAAAGCTTTTATCGATATTTTTCTTCACACAGTATTTCTTTCAAAACAAAAAATCTAACCCCAAGTTACACAATTTCACACACAATGCATGTGTTAGTTTCTCTTGCATGGTGCTATTGATTCCACAGCATGTTATAAGAAAATGATTCAGTATTATTTTTTTTGTGCATCCACGGGTCTATGGTTAGTATCTTGAGGGGTAAAATTTATTATAGGAAAACAAAGACTGCCTTTCACAATCATAATGCCCCACATGTTGATAGAAATTTAGTGAATTTGTTATTTACAAATATCATAGAAAAGTCATTTTATGCCCCGATAAAGATCAGTGAGACTCTAATGCAGAAAGAACATATTGCTCATTGTTTATTGCAAACTTTCTAATTACTCTTTTAAAGATAAAAACTTCATATTACACTTCAGACTATTTAAACCACAAAAGGTTTGCAATGTGCACACTTTAAAAATATCTCTAGCAACACTTCGAATAAATTTTTTTACCTCATGTCGTCAAGGTTCACTGTACAAACAAAGTAGCTAATAAGATTACTATAAAATGAAATGGAGAGTAGCTAATTAATATCACATAGTTCATTTCTTCTTCTTGTGCTATTCTCGAAGTACGTAGATTAGCTTTTATTTATATCAGTCCCATTAAATTTACTTTACAATACCGATAATTTTTTTCATAAATATGTCTCAATTCATTCCAATAGGTTATTTCTAAGGATCGCTGAAATTAAGATAAACAGTCTTATGATCATGAATTTTAGTACATAGTGAATTTAAAAAAGTTGTAATTTTTATATTATACATTTTATAATTTAATAACAATATTTGTTACAATTGTTATATTTATATATATATCTTTAGGAAGATCGCATTGTAGAGCCTCGTTACAAGCGCCCAACAGGAATACCTAGCACAATGTTGACCATTGTTGATGATCCTTTACATCCTGGTGCTCTGTTGACCCAACATGGCCAGTTTGCAGTACCAACAGTCGATGTGTATGTACATTTATAAGAATTATAAAATATATCCTGTTGAATTAAAAGTTCAAGAGATTTATAAAACTATTATTAAACATTTTTTACATTTTTGAGTAGTTTTCTTTAAATTGACAATTTTCATTTAATTATTTTTTTTGCTACAGATTTGGCTATAGAGAGACAAAGAAAGAGCGCCCTCCCTTTTTACCCGGAGAAAAGCAAGCAGAACCTGAAAAAAAGAAGATCCCACAGGAGCTGCTATGTCATATTTGTGAGGATCTTTGTGTAGATGCAGCTATTGCCCCCTGCTGTGGTACAAGTTTCTGTGATGAATGTAAGTAAAATCAGTGCTGCTATATCTTTAGTTGTGTGTTATTGTGTAAGCCAGGTGTTAATTTTAACAATTAATTAGCAACTACAAATCTATGATTTATTTTGCAAATTATTTCTTTTACAAAGGTCTACGTGAGGTTTTGCTTGAAAGTGATGACCATCAGTGTCCATCTTGTAAAGAAACCAATGTGTCACCAGACCGTATTGTAGCTAATCGTTCCATGAGGCTAGCTGTCACTAACTTCTTAAATGACACAGGTTATACAAAGGTATTTAATATATTCCATGTATATTTTGTATTTGCATATATTGTATATAAATTTCAATTTAATGGGAAATGAGAGATTTTTTTTGTTGTACATTCATTCAAGTTTTAAAAGTATCTTATTCAAAGAAATTCTTTGATAACGATCATATTTAATTCACCCATGAATTGCACATTTATTTCAAATATTTAATCACTAATTTATTTTTCAATGTTAAGGTAGCAAACCAATGTATGAATATTGTTTAAAAAATCTTTAAATTTGATAATTGTTTAAAGGCCAGGAGACGACGGACAATGTCTTCAGGCGGAGAAGTATCTCAGCCAGAAACATCTTCTCCAAAGTCATCCCAAGTAACAGCTAGCTCTAAAGTCAGTGCCAGCCCTCAGTCTAGTCCTAATATTAATGCTTCACCAGTCTACAATGAGCCCACATCAAGCAAGCAGCCTTTAAGTAGTGCCAACAACTCAACTCAGCCAGCTTCTCACTATGCATCTCGCTCTTTTAATAGCAACTCAGATTCTTCAAGAAATAATAGTGCCTCCAATTATAGGGCTTCTTTTAATTCTCAATACCGCAACTCTCGTCCTCCAAGATTCCCAACTGATCAGTATTCCAAACCATGGCGGTTCCCTAATGATCATGCAATGTCATTTGAGCCAAGCACAATTACAACTATATCTCGAAGGTGTGTTTACTGTACTACATAATTTCAACATACTGTTAATTCCACGTTTGTTTTTAATTTTTAAAAAAAAATTTTTTAGATATTGATATAAAATATTGTTGCACATGGACTATATTCTTTTATTTTAGTATTTAAATTTTTTTTTAGTCTTGGTGCTGAAATTTGCTCAAAACCCATCTCTTTGATTGCAGAGCTGTTTAGCCATTTTCAAATCATTAAACCCGCCAAATGTTGCTATATCAACATAACTTAAATTAGTGCTTATAAATTTCCTTGAAAAGTTAAGTAAAATTAAAGGAATGAGATACATCTGGGGGCATCATTTTATGGATTTTTATAAAATTTTCGATGAAAATATTTGAGAAAGTTTCAGGGTCTTAAAATGTAAATTTTAGCTTAGGAATTCTGCAGACAAAAACAGAAAATAACATCAGGCATGGAACATTAGCTGTGTATACAAATTTTACATTTTAATAATTTTATTTTGTAACAACAGTGAAGATGGCCTTACATCTTTATTAAAACAGTTTTAAAAATTTTTAATTTCCCATAAATAAAGGGCTGAATTTTTTAAGGAAAAAATACATTAATACAATCAGCTAAATAATGTTTTCAGCATTTATTCATATTATTAAAAGGGATGTGAATATCTTTATAAATTCCAATAGTAAATATTTTAAGTCATGATAACTACTTAACTATATTATTTAAATTAATTTGCTTGCTATTTACCTATTAAGTATAACATGTGAGAGAAGCTAAAGATTGATTTATGAAAACTGTACTTTTTATTTATTCAACAAAAAAAAAAATGAATCGTTAAGATGTAAATATATTTGCATGTCTATGAAAAATCAATTGACTTAAAATTTAATTTTATGCTCAGGGCTGACACAGATTTCAAGAACCATTACCCTAGATCTCATCCTGATGAAGTAACATCATACAGACCAGGAACACAGAATGATGAGACCCATACTTCTTCTGACACAGGAAGGTAACTAAATGGAAAAAGCTTGTGGTTTAAATAAAATTAAATGCATTACATTTATAGATGGTCTCTCAATGGTAACTTCATCATTACATTATTTTAAACTATTGGAATATTTACAGTCAACCACACATCATCAGAAAATCAGCAATTATTAAAATGACCATTTCTCCTCACTTTCTCCGGGCCTTTAATCAATGATCAATAAACTCCAGCAGCTTCCCTTTGTTATATTAAACTGATTTTCATAACAAGAGTTCTATTCTCTTATGCTTATAGTATCATATAACCTGTCTGGATGGTGGATTTGGCTATTCCAGGTTTAAATGGTTGAACTTTGAACTGAGGATTCATGTTTTCAATTGAGATTTAAATATTTAAAAATTCAATGCTGCAGAACTTTGCAATTTGAATTACAGGTAAAAGATTTTTTAAAATTCGGCAGATCATAGATGTTATACTTAAAATCTGATGACTTTGTTCATTCTCCCCACATAGATCATCAGGAGATGAACCTGCTGCCCCAGGCACTACTCCTATATCAGCGCCATCTCAAACAAGTGGAAACAAAGATGGATTACTGCCTAAGCCAATAATGCAGTGGTCTCAAATGCCAGTTCCATTAAATGAAACTACTACTAATGCAATGGTCACCAATTCCCACACGGCACTTTTGAATGCGGCCAGGTTTATAATTGCTGCTCAAAGTATGCCACTGTTGACAGTACCGCCACCAGGTCAACGTCCCTTCCCTACTGGTAGGTGGAGCCTTTGTGTCACACTCTTACATACTTGGCTGTTGTTTTTACATTGCGTGATAATCTTGTTCTTTCTGTGTAAAAATTCAATTTAGGCTGCTCACATTTTTTTGAACTAGCTGCTAATATACATACAAAACGATAATAATAATTCTACTCATAAAAATGAAATACCGTAATGAAAAAAAAGCAAAATATTCATACATAAATTGTTTTTGAAAAAAATCAGGAAGCATTTAAATTGCATTGCCTAAAGTAAAATATTTAATTCAATTATCAAATTTTTATTTTTAAAAATGTATCGTCTGTCAGGTTTGCCAGTTTATCCTATGAATCATCCTGGACCAAGGATGAACTTGCCCATTCCATCAGCTGTCAATGTGCCCCCTGTACCATTGTCCAAAGAAGAATTTTACCATGCAAAGAAAATATTTCAACAAACAGAGGCACCTAAAAAGAAGCCTGTGGATGTTTTTGACTCATTTGCTGACTTTACCAAAAGAAGAAGTCGTACACCAGAAAGACGCAGAAGGTAGGTCAATTTTTATGGCGCTTG
Source organism: Lymnaea stagnalis (assembly GCA_964033795.1). Classification (NCBI taxonomy): domain Eukaryota; kingdom Metazoa; phylum Mollusca; class Gastropoda; family Lymnaeidae; genus Lymnaea; species Lymnaea stagnalis. The sequence continues at coordinate 2,016,602 of CAXITT010000004.1, read as the reverse complement.
CAATTTTCTTCTTATTGTTAGTTGATAGTAGACAATTTGTTGATTGCAATATATTCAATTGTATTTAATCATCTCTATTCACAGCTATTCAAGATCTCGATCAGGATCATGGAAACGACACAGCAGATCGCGAAGTCGCTCTAAAAGCAAACGCAGATCAAGATCTCTTTCACCAAGACGATTAAGTTCGCATTCTCGCTCTCGATCTGGCATAAGGTCTTCAGCTAGGTCCCGTTCAAGATCTGGCCCTCGTTCACAGAAAAGTAGATCTCGCTCAAGAAGTTTAGGTCCGCCAAGATTGTCAAGAAAACGATCTAGAACACTTTCTCCATCAAAGAAATCAATTTCTCGCTCCCGATCTCGTTCAGGACCTAGATCTACAAAGCCTCTTTCACCACGAGCTCGCTCACCACTCCCACCTTTACGCAGATCTTCAAAATCACCACTCCCACTGCTGTCTCGCTCACGCTCTAGATCATATAAACGTTTTTCTAGATCTAGGTCTAAATCATGGATTAAACGTGGAAGATCAAGATCATATTCTAGGCCTAGGTCCCCTAGACCATTGTCTAGGTCACCTAGACGTTCCCCATTGCGTTCACCTATTCGTAAACGCTCATATTCACCACGACGGCTGTCAAGATCATACAGTCCTCGTAGAAGGTCCCCTTATCATTCCAGATCCAGAAGTCCTCTCTCAAAGAGAAAAGTTTCCAGGTCAAGAACTAGATCACCACTATCTAAAAGACCTTTTTCACCAATACGATCACCACATCGCTCCAAAAGCCCATATAAAAAGCCTTTATCTCCTGCACCTTTCAGGCGCAAATCTCCATCCCCTTTCAGGGCACGTGGTGGATACAGAGGCAGAGGAAGGGGTGGTTTTGGCTTTAATAGGGATAAGTTCCACAACTATCATAGTCCACCAAGGATACCAGCACCTGTTACAACAGCTGTTCTTTCAGCCAATATGCCACCTGTTCCATATGATCCACAAATGGGATTACCACCTCCTGAAGAATATTTTAAGTACAATCCTTCAGGCTACCAAGAATTTGTGCGCAATTTCTATGCTCAGTTTGGACCTCAAGCTCAGGCATGGGCTCAAAATCAAACTTTCCCCCTTCCTTCTGCAGGTGGGATGACTACACACATGGCAGCTGCTAATCCTTTTATGCCTAACCATAGGTTACCATGGGAAACAGTTCCCATGTCCCCATCCCACCGACCTCGATCCATAACACCTCCAGGTGGACCTTCATCTCGGGACAGAAAAGAACAGAACTACAGGGACTCTGCAAGACCTTGGGAGAAACAGGATCGTGGGGATAACAGAGACAGAAGATTAGACAGAGGAAGAGATGTTGACAGAAATAGAGATGCTGATAGAAATAGAGATGCTGATAGAAATAGAGATGCTGATAGAAATAGAGATGCTGATAGAAATAGAGATGCTGATAGAAATAGAGATGCTGATAGAAATAGAGATGCTGATAGAAATAGGGATGCTGATAGAAATAAAGATGCTGATAGAAATAAAGACGCTGATAGAAGTAAAGACGCTGATAGAAATGATTCTGAAAGAAACAGAGAACCTGAAAAAATAAGAGAAGTAGATAGAAACAGAGATTCAGATAGATTTAGAGATCCTGAGAGAAATAGAGAGATTGACAGACACAGAAGGGATCTTGGAGAAAGAAGGGACCTTGGAGACAGGAGGGATAGAAACAGAGAGGATGATAGAAACAAGGCTAGAGATGCTAATAGAGACAATAAAGATAGAGAAAGAGATAGTCATCGAAGCAGAGATAAAATTCCTGCTGAAAAGAAGAAGAGTCCATCTAAGAAATCAAAAGAAGATGAGAAGGCAAGAAGCAAGGAGAAGAAAAAGTCTGAAAAGAAGAAAGACGAAAAAGAAAATAAGAAAGGCAAAAAGCGATCGGAACCTGAGAACAAAAAAGAAGTTATTGACCAGAAAGATAACTCCCTTAGGAAGACAAGTCCAGTTAGTGATAAAGAACTTTCATCACCATCAAGGGAGGAGAAGTCTATTATCTCTGCAACATCACCGGTCAAGAATGAATTAATAACACTTAATGTCAGTACTAATCCAGCAACGTCCGAGGAATCGAATAAAGTTCCTTTAGCTACAGCGGAGGCCGAGACTGAAAAACTTTTTAACAAAGAGAAGAAAGCTGTTGGCAAGAAAAAGGGAGATGGTGTTGGAGGGAAGAAAAAAACAAAGGATGGAGCCGGTGATGATGGAACCACAGGTGAAAAGAAAGGGAAGAAGACTAAAAAGAAAAAACTAACATTTGGGTCATCTGATGTAGACACCAAGCAAGGTTTGAAGAAAAAAAAAATGAAGAGATTGGTAGATTATAAATCTGAGAACTGCACTTCTGAAGATGGAGAAGAAAAAGCTTCTCTTGTAGGTAGTCCATTGAAGAAGGCTAAACTTGCTGAGCTTAATCAGAAGATTGAAGCCGGCTCTACCGATGCATCTCATGTATCTAGTTCTGAACCTACTTTTGAAGTCAGCACAGAGATAGAGATTAGTCAGAAACCTGAGAAAGTTTCTGAAGATGTAAGTGAGGCTGCTGTTTCACAGTCAGAAGGTGATACCAAACCTGTAACAGAAGTAGTAGAAGGGAAGAGCAAAGATGAGCTTGTTTCAGAGCTACCAGAACTCTCTAAGTGGGAGAGAGATGACTTTGATCTTTTTGAAGCCATAGACCAGCCTAAGGAAAAGCCTCAAGAAAAAATGATGCTGCCAAGGTTTGTCTTTTTTTTTTTCAGTCATTATAAAATTTAAAGCAAAGAATTTTAATGGCAGATATTTTTCTGACAAATCCTTCAGTTTATCTGAAATTTAAAAGTCTCTCAAAAAAGCTTTATTCTCTTTCATAGACTTCATTAGATTTTAAAGGTGTTTTTAATTAGTCTGTCATAAATGAAAACAATATCACTTTACATTGAGATCTGCAAATGAAAAAAAACTTTAAATCCTGAATCTATTCTAAACTTTCGATTAACTACTATCTATCTTGTAAGCTATATTTGTGTTTAACTTCTGATATCTTTGTAAACTTTATTTATCTTTTCAAAATCAATCTGAATAAAAAAAAAATGAGAGCATTGATTTTGAAAAGATAAAATAAATCTTACAAAGATATCAGAAGTTAAACACAAATAAAGCTCACAAAGATTAGATAGAAGTTGTTTATTTACCTGTACCAAAATACTTCCTTGTTGAATGAAATTATTTCAATTTTATTCTCACATGCAGATCTGTTGTTGACAAAGCAGAAAAGTTTCTAACCCACAAGCCTATGAAGAATGCCGTTATGGTTGCTCATGTCACTACCTCAACCAAATCTCCAGAAACTAACGCTGCCCCAGACAAACGCATAAGTGAGTCCACAACATCAAGGCGTGTTTTTATTGACAAAAAAGAGGGTAGAGATAAGAAATCAGACATCCAGATCACTGTAAAAACTGATAAAAATAAAAGTGACAATAGTAGTAAACGTGTCCAGGGATACAATAAGACTGATGAAAGTCGTCATCGTTATCACTATAATGACTATGAAGAAGACCAGCGTTCTGTGGTAAAATCACGATCTCTTGAGCGTGAGTTACAAGAAAAATCAAAACGTCACAGAAGTAAGGAAAAATATTTATCAAAAAGAGACGAGAGAAAAGACAGTCGGTCACACAGAGATGGGGCTGCTGATAGAAGCAGCAAATACGAAAGTGTCAAAAAAGACACCAAGTCTGAATCAACAAGAGAAAAGGCAAAGGAAAAATCTCCAGAGTCAAAAGAAAGACGACATAGCAAAGACAATCCTGTAAGCAATACTTCAGAGTCATTAAAGTCTACTAAAGACTTGCGACTCAAATTAGAAGAGAAAAATAAGTCCAAATCCACAATTGATCCACGAAAACTGTCAGTAATGGATGAGTCTGAGTTTGTTCCAGACTATGAAGATTTAGCCATTGACAATACCAGTGATAAAGAACAAGATGATGCAACTGCTTCCCAGAACTCAGGAACTTCTTCGCCTGAATCATTAAATGATGGTAAAAAGAGGAAGCGAAATGATGCTGAAACAAAAAGTGAAGATGGTAATTCCGAGGCAGACGAATCCAGTAAACACAAGAAATCTAAAAAGAAACACAAACACAAAAATAAAGAAAAAAAAGAAAAACACAAGCACAAAAAGAAGAAACACAAACACAAGAAAAGCAAGGAAGAAAAGGATGGTAAGCAGCAGTCAAATAAAGATGAATCTTCATAATTTACTCTAAGAAATGTGTTTTGTATATGATTATGTTGAGAAACAAAGTGTGTCTGGTTGGTGTAACAATGACTTTCTATTTTAATGACGGGTACCTGCTTATCATAAAAGTAGATAATCTCCATGAACAAATCAAGAACCTGGTAATCAATTAAATATAAATGTAAACATACAACTCTTGTAGTCTCCCAAGACAGCACTAATGTTTTTTGTAAAATGTGAAAACGCATTAGTACAATTAATATTAACAGGATTAAAGTTATGAGAATTTCACTGGGCTAAATGCTCTGGATTCATTTTTTTTTTTTCAAAACCAGGCACATTCATCTTGATGTGGCCTGTTGATTTTTTTATGTTAAATAAACATTTTTTTGAAAATATTTTTTCCCTCGCAACACCCATTAAAGTTTTAGCATTGGGACCATGGTTTTGAATCAAAGATATGATACTGGGCTAAATTAACCCAAATGATTTATTTGGTCTAGAATTGTTTCAATCCTGACATTACTCTTTTTCACATTGCACTTATTGATACCTACAACAACTTGTAAAACTATTGTTTATCAACAAATAAATGATAAGGAGCGCTACAACGCCGGCCTTAGGTAAACTGTTGCCCTGTGCAAAGCACCCATTCGGCGCCCACTTCCCTGTCCCTGTATGGCTCCGCTCTTTTTCAGATTACATCGTAGGCTATGGAGCACGTGTTATGATGCTGTACATGTAGCTAACCATATGCATTGTATGAAAAGTAAGAATACCGTTTCTCGACCCCGGACCCGAGGTTAACACTTCACTATAATAAACTAAGGGAATTTAAATATTTACTGGGTGCCCCAGGCCTCCCTATCAGGGTTTCTTTCAGCTATATCTGCGGTGGAGCACAGCCCCCCCGGAGAAACCCAAGTGGCCCCACCCCCCGGAGCAAAAATATGCCCAACAATAAATCAGCTGGCACTGCCGCGCACCCCCCCCCCCCCCCCGGGGGGAATTTTTGAAATAGTCACTAGTCCCTATGGCCACGGCTTTCCTGTGCGAGGGCACAGGTAGCACATCCTAAAGGCCGGCGTTGGGAGCAAAACTACAGTCATTGCGAATTAGCTCAGAGGCTGCTTATGCAGAAATGTAGTACCTGTACACCTAATGATTCTTACACTTACATAAGTGAATAAATCAAAAAAGTTTTTTAGATACAACCAAATTGGTATATGAGATGCATTTCTAAAAGTGTTGCAATTTCTAAGTGTTGCAATTTCATCATTGTGAAAGAGGATCCCAAATACCTCTTGGGGCTTATACTTTAATTTTCTTTCTTATAATAACTTTTGTCAATGCAGCATTTTAAAGTGTTAATGTAATGAAATCACACAAGATTTCAATTATTTTCTTCCTGCTTCAAAATGCTCCAATTTTTAAGAGATAATATATCTATTATTCAATTTACTTCCCTATTGTTAATAAATTAAATGTTAAGTAAGTACTGGCGAAGGTCTCATGCACGCACTTGAAATAAAACAAAGTAATCTCTGCCACTAACATTTGCAGATTTTAAGTGCAATGATTAAATTAACAAAAGAAAAATGCACATAACATCTATGGAGTCTGAATAAATAATGGTTTTGATGAACAGAATTATATACAAATTAAAGGGAGCAATAAAAATCTAGTAGCAATTTAAAATTAAAAAAAAAAATTCTTTAGATCATAATTCCAACACTTCTTTACCATAAATAATGATAAAAGTAAAAAATAAATTTTAATTTTTTAAAATATTGCAAAAGTTTTATATTCAGCTCATGCCCTTCCAGTCATTCTACAAAAATGGCTGTGGGGATTTTTTCTTAACAAATAAAGAAGAAAATAAGATATTTTGGATTTTAACAGTTGCAAATGGCATCTGACAGACTTAACTAAATTTATTTTGATTTTTCACTTTTAACCCTATTATTCCCGTTTAAGAATTTAATTTAAAAAATGAAATCTCTTTGCGTGACCCATATGAAAATTTAGCGTATAGACTCATATGATATTAATTGACATTTTTAGACATAACAAAAAAAACACTTCCACAATCTCTATGATCTTATTTAGTTAAACATGGCTACCAATTATTTACATGAAATCTTGATAACGCTACTGTAGATTATAAATAGCAACTTCAGTATGGACTTGACACATTCAGTCACCGAACTTTAATTCACAGGTTGTCATTGGAACAGGAGAAATGTTATATTTTGATTTTTGTTTAAATCATGTTAAAGGGGCTTTTAAAGGTGTATTACAGATGTAAATACTCTGATCAGTATTCATGTTCATTTCTCAAATCATTCTCACAAATATTTTTCTTTACAATTTGAAATTTGTGTGAGAGGAAATTTGTTTAATGATTTATTTTGTGTGTGAGGTTAATAACTTTTGACTTAATTTGCATTATTATCTATACTAATCTTCACTTTATTACCGGTATATTTAATTCTGAAAAAGATGGACAAGCCAGAATTTTATCTCATAAAATATTAAAGGCAAGACTTGCTGAAGTCTTAAAAAAAATCTCAATCTCAAGATGTACAATTGAAGACATTTGATGAAGTGCTATATGTTGCCAATGATTTAAACTTGTAAATGGCTTAAATAGCAAAATCTTTCGTTTTTTTCTTCATGAAATAGGAGCCTGAACCACTTTAACCACTCGCTCATCTTGGGCCCAAACTTGTAGCCCTAATGTCTATTTTGTATGGCTATTGAATTATGTTTTCCATAAAACATAAATCACCAGTTATTCAGGTTCTTCTATATTTCTTTAAACAAATGTAACTGGTATTCATTTATTAAAACAATACAAAATGGAAAGTTTAAGTTTACATACATAATGAGTTTAATAATGTATTTTTTTCTATAATTGTTGCCTAATTATTAATAAACAATAATGTATATTTGTAAAGATTTTGTAATTGTTTTTATATTCAAATAGCAATTTAGTTTGATAATAGTTTCAATAGGAAAATTAATAAAGTTTATGAAATTACTTTCGAGGAAACGAGCGCTTCCAGCTAAAATCTGTTACCTTGATTAAAGTCAATACATTTGAATAATTTATCTTACCTTAGCATTGTCTCTAATACTTGAGCTTTTTTCCATCCATTATTAGAATGGATACTGAGACTTGAGTTGAATATGATTAGAAATTAACAAAATTCATGTATTTTATTACTTATTTAAACCACTCATCATGGAAACAATTGTAATAAAATGTCTTTTTTCCTTTTACATCCATTCTTGTATCTTATAATTAGTTATAACTAATTTTTTTAGTTAACTTGGGATGTCATTAGCTTAATGACCTACCATTTACTAGAACTATTACTGTCTGTATAGTTATTGGTAATTGTTGACATTTGTTTGGAACATTTCACTAATTTCAGAGTAGTGGCTTTTCAAAGAGAAAGAACTTGAGATGGGTGAACTTTATTGTCTCATCCTAGAGTGAATAAATATGATAGTGATAGAAATTTAGAAAGAAATGTACATTTAATTTTGATGCCATTGTATTGAACATTGATGCTCTGTCGTTTATTGTTACATTTATGTTGTTGAACTATAAAAGAAATAAACTCTTCTTAACATAACTGATTTTCTTGCATTGTGTGTATTACTGTTTTATACTTATGGCTTGTGTCAACAGTTAAATTTTGTTCATATAGTTACTATGAAAGGGATTCTCAGACCCAGGAACAGCAATTTTATAATTATACAACAGATAAGTAGCACATGCATGGAAGGATGCGTTGGATTAGGCCAGAACCCTCCATGGGCTGGGTGGAAGGATGCGTTGGATTAGGCCAGAACCCTCCATGGGCTGGATGGAAGGATGCGTACGATTAGGCCAGAACCCTCCATGGGCTGGGTGGAAGGATGCGTTGGATTAGGCCAGAGCTCTCCATAGGCTGGATGGAAGGATATGGTGGATTACCTCCATGGGCTGGAGGGAGTGGGGCTGGATGGAATGATGTGGTTAATTAGGTCAGAGCTCTCCGTGGGCTCTGGCGCCATTGATGATGATTTGGGGAGGGGTGGGCTGACCACCTGCGATAATCTCCTCAGTTTTGTCTTGAGCATGTTAAGATCCATGGTTTATAGAACTCAATGTACCTGAATCAAATCGACGAGGTGTTTTATAAACTTCTGCGTGATAATAATTAATTTTAAGTTGAATCGTATTCTAACAATGTTACTGGGCCTCTGTATCACTGATGCCTCCATGCTCCCAATCATGGGCACCCGCAGGGGGGGCACTTGCCCCCCCCCCTCTGGATTGATTGGATACAAAAATTTTAGACAAAAATAGACAAAAATTTTTTTAAAGTAAAGAGAAAATAAAGAGAAAGTAACTAAGCTGATGTCCTGTCCGTTCTTTCACCATACAAATACGCTACAGTAAATTAAAACTACATTAAAACATAACTAAAAATTTGTTGCCCCCCCCTGGATAGTTAATCGATTTTTGTTGCCCCCCCCCCCAGAAAGTTTTTTTAAAGTAAAGAGAAAATAAAGAGAAAGTAACTAAGCTGATATCCTGTCCGTTCTTTCACCATACAAATACGCTACAGTAAATTAAAACTACATTAAAACATAACTAAAAATTTGTTGCCCCCCCCTGGATAGTTAATCGATTTTTGTTGCCCCCCCCCCCAGAAAGTTTTCTGCGGGCGCCCATGCTCCCAATTAACGTTACTGACGATATCACTCTGTACTAGATAGTCTACTGATTGAAGTGATAGTTCATGTTCTCATCTTAATTTTACATTATCGCAGGACTTCGTGGTTTTGAATTTCAATAGTTCCAAAGATACGCAGGGCCCATTGGATACATTAAACTCAATTGGTCCTCGTGATCTATAGGGATATAAAGGGAAACATTCATATCATTAGGCCTATACTATGTATAATACTGTGGTATTTTACAATGAAGAACGTGAGTTCGTGTGAGGCCATTTCAAGACAGATTCAGCCATGCCTCTATTTGCATCGACAGGTCCAGTTTTTACTAGAGGTAAATAGGCCTACCAAATTCAATACTCTATAATTGCATTCGTTTTCTAATCAATTCAATCTATTTGAATGCTTTTCCCCTGCTTCTTATAAGATATATATCCTAATTGTACATATCAGAGTTGCACATAATTTACCAACAACTTTTTCAGTACTTCTGTATTCTTTATATGAAGGGCGGCATTTGCGGCCAACTGCAGAATTTCTTTCGTGGACCATCAAAACTGGGAATTGTTTGTATGTCGTGGAATAGGGCCTATAAAATAGGCTATATATAATTAAGATGCTATACTCCCATGGGCGTCTGCAGACGTTTGTGTGTGTGGGTGGGGGGGGGAAGCAAAGTTGTTTGTTTTTATTTTAAATGTTGGAACTATGACTAACAAGAATGCTGAAGGCACACGTGTATGTAACTTGAACTAACTTACGGCTTTGCTGAATGCATTTACGAATATTTATTAACTCAAGTATAAATATTCGTAAACAGTATTAAACAAAGCCGTAGTTGGTTCAGGTTACTCTAACACAGTTAACGGATATCCTTCTTAATTGGTGTGTAAACATGTCATGTCAGAAGTGGTGAGTAGGTAGGTTTAAGTAGTCTACATAATTTAGAAGCTTAAAATTGTTATTAATAGTATTTAGACATAATGTAAGCAAAATCTAAATTGGTTGGGGTGGGGGAAGCAGCCTACGTATACCCCTAAGGAAATGTTAATATTCCTTAATAGGAGTGGGGATGAACGAAAAAAAAAAAAAAATGCTGGTGATGTTTAGGACACAATACAGTTTAAACCATTATTATCATCACTTCTGTTGATTCACTGTCGCCTGTGCATGTGAAGCGATACATTTGATATTTATGTAAACTCTTCTTAAAATTTCAATGCAGAAACTTCTTTTGAAGAAATTTCTTATTAAGAGTCTGTACTTTTTATTAAAAAGGTTCATAAATTGCCAAGGGGGACACTCGCCCTGGGTGCCAATTCAATATCAAAATAGTCTTTAGATAGGACATTTATAGTGAATTAAACGATAAAACCCACCTACTTCACAGGGGCCGTCCATAATGTACGTCACGCTATTTTTGACAATTTTTGAAAATGATTTTAAAGCTATTAAATTCTACTAAAATAAATAAATAAAAAAAAAAAAAAAAAAAAAAATAAAAAAAAAATAAAAAAAAAAAAATGTGGTGCCCCCCCCGAGGCCCTCCCCCCCCCCCCCCCGGTCACAAACGGTCACACTTTCTTACACCCCCTCCCCCACTCTGGAGCGTGACGTACTTTATGGACGGCACCCACAAAGAAAAGGGGTGCCAAAAGCTGTGTTTTACTGGTACACCCCGGGTAGCACTTTTTAAATCTATTGCGGGGCGCTTTTTCAGGCTTCACCCTGGTGCCGTCTTTTTCTCGACATAGCCCTGGCTAGGCCTATGTGAGGTATGTGCTAACTTTTCCTCCACGTCCACGGACTGTAAGTCTATTTACAAAAACGGTTTTTACAAGAGCACTTGCTCTGCTGGATAAAAAACAATTTTAAAACAACAAAGAAAGAAGCTACCGATTTCTGATTATTTTTTTTTTTACCAGTTTCGTGTGATCATAGAAGAGCATTTTTCTGCTGCAATTTCTAACGCACAGATTTTGGGGTGGTGGTGGGTAACAGTTAATAATATAAAACATAATAAATTTACAAAAAGACTACAAAAACTTGCGAATTCTAAATATGAGAGATTAAATTCATTTTAATACAATCACTATAATACAAAGATGTTTCGAAAAATTGAAATAAATGCCAAGAGCCCAGAAGGTGCTTTAAAAAAAAAAAAAGGATATTGTACCAATATTTTATTTTCATATTTTTTCGTTAAATTCCTGCGGTTTTTATCATTTATCTGTTGCATATCGAGGTGACCTCGCTTCTTAACGCGCCTTCTCGTCGAAACTCGGTGTGACATCATCATGACAAAAGGTTCCGAAACAGGTGATTGAAACAATGTCAACAACAACAATTGATTTGTTTCCAACAGGCTAACTCCCCTTTTTCATGAACATTATAAAGTGCTATAAAGGTCGTTTATGAGTGTCTTTCACAACCCTCATTAGTTTTGTAAGTCATTTCAAAACAGTCAACTGCGCCATTTCCTCAATTTCATCATTTGATGAACTATCATAAACTTCAACATTCAACCGATTCAACCTTAACAAAACTTAAAAACATTAATCATGAAAGAATCCTTTTCAGTGTATTTCGTTTTTATTGCAAACTTCTAATAATAGGGACATACAGGTTCCTGGCAACTAAGTTTTCATAGTTAAGGCTGGTCAAAATTCAAAGTTTATTATTATTAAGTAAAATGACAAGAGGTGTTGATCATTAGCATTATCATTAGTCATTACAGTTACATCATTACTGAATTGAATTACTGTCATCACTGATGGCGGCATGGCCATCTATTTATTAGTACTTAGCAGTATTACAGTAATATTTCGTCCACCCTATGTTGAACGTGCGTGTGACACCCCCCCCCCCCCCCCCCCCCCCCCCCTTTCCCCCCCCCCTTCCCGCCAATGTTTCCCCCAATGTTTTTTCCTGGCACCTGTGCCAAATTTTGGTTTTCACCAGGCGCCCTTTGTTAAATTCTAACAAGTAAAATTCAAAACAGTGAATGAATGCATAAACAATATAGAATAAAGGGTTAAAATTATGAAAATTGTAATATTTCGCTGCGCTCCTGTAAGGAAGCCAAAGCAACCCAGGACATGTCCATGCTGAGGAAATTTGGCACCCTGGGGCGAAGCCGGAAAATGGTGCCACTTAATGTATAGAAAAAAAATGGGAGGTCAAAAGCTTCTTGTACGTATACACTGGGTGGGGGTGAGTCCTAAAAGTATGCGTGCAACAGGGGAGGGGGTAGAAAAATTTTACTTTGTATTGCGTATGTACTAAAAGGATGGCCCATTACAGTAATGCCTAACTAAAAGTAGTAACACATGCACTGACTATGAATGCTTGAATACCATGCAATTTGGCTGCATTGTCTTCATGATAATGTTGTTAGTCAAGGTGCCTCTTAAATCATGATTACTAGTTAATTAGCCAAATAATCTGAATGAGAAAAAGTAGAATTAACAAAATATCAATGACTCTGAAAGACGGGAATGACTGACAGTAGGGACTTCGGTAATGCCCGGGATCACCAAAAAATTGGTTATTGTAATTTCATTGTCAAAATGGCAACATCCACAGAGGGTATAATTTTTTCAGTTTATTTTCTATTATTAGCGTAATAATAAATTCTACACCTGATAATTACTTAAAGCTGACGTCTTACTTGTTCTGTTAAGAATTTATTTGAATTTTTTTCAAGGTTAAAGCTTTGAAAATTGAATTTAAAAATAGGTAAAATGTACTGATAAAAATAAAATAAAAAAAAAAAAGGTTCAAATCTAAAATAAAAAGGTTTCTTTAATTTATTATATCATTTATAGCATATCCAAATTCATGAGTGTAGACCGTAGGTAGGCATAAAAATTGAAAATCAAAGAGGTCACTTTTTTGGGTTATGTAATTTGTCATGGCCATCATGCTTGTCTGCATAATTATCGATAGTATATAATATTATAAATTGTAGTCTATTTTTAGACCTTCTTTTATCAAAAAAATTTTGCCAAAATGATAGTCGTTTTCCCTTAACTGCGCATGCTCTTTACAAGTTTCGGATATGAATTGTCATACCATACTGCGTTGACTGAATTTTTTTTCTGTTCAGTTTGCCATTCAATGGATTTTGGGTAAGTTAATTGTAAAATATAGTTAATAGATATTAAATTGTAGTTTTTAAATAGTCAGGTAACTGTTATGAATAGAAAACTACATGTCTGATCGCTGAATAAATTGACCAGTTAGCCTTACCAAATTTGAAGAAGCAATAATAGAAGCCTTCGCTTAGTTCTACCACATGACCAAAGTAGAGGAATTTGATTTATAAATTTTAACAAACGGTAGTAGGCCTTTTATCTATAATATTAACATTGACATGTATTTTTTTAATGGAGCAAGGCCTTTTACTTTATTTAAGTTACGTTTGAGTATGAAGTAGGCCTTCTAAATAGGCTAATAAATATAAGTAAAGTTATGTGATAGTTATATTACTTTAGAGTAGCATAGTTTACTATGACTTTGTAACTTCATTTAAAAGTTATTGAAACTAGCTGATGCATCCATTTGAGACTGACGTAACTGTATATAGTTAGTTCTTATATATAGTTAAAAATTAAGTTATGCACTCTTTGTTCTAGGTTTACTTTGCAGTATTATGCGCACAGTTGTGTAGGAGGCTGGGGGCGGGGTAGACTTTAGACTTAAGAAATAAAAAAAGTGTCAGTTTGGCAGTCGACCCATTCCCCTACCGAAAATCTGGGCCATGCCATTACATAGACAGACTTATGCCTATCTTGGTATATCTTTTTTCTCTGTATTATTAGTTAAGTCTAAGTACCAGTACCAGTATAATATAGTCCATATGATGTGTGCCCTAGTGTAAACCTAATATGATAATATATTAAATCTATTTTGTTTCACTATTCAGGGTCTAGGGTAAATAAAATAATGCCCAACAATTCCTTAGAAGACGGATGGTTAAGATAGAAATCCTGATGGAACAAGCCATCACTGCCACTCTATACTGGAAATTGACTCTGAGTCAATCCCAAGTTTGTGGACTGGAGTTCAATCCCCAGAAAATGCCTAGCCAATCAAAAATATTACCAGCACCTCGGGTAGATGAGATGCGTTAACCTTGGATGGCAATTCATCTTAGAGAAGGCAAACTCTGAAATCAAACCTGGAGATGGAGTCTCAATATGAAGAAATTAATGTCTTATTTTAAGTGTATGGCTCGTTCTAAAACAGTACATAACAAAAGATGGTACCATATGAGAAATACAATAGCAAAGAATACGACACTCAAACCAGGGCTAATTACAATTAATAAGTTTTATTAAGTTACTAATAAATTACAAAATCAAAATAAGAAATATAATTAAAGCTATTGACTTACAGAGTACTGTTTTTCTTGTACCGGTACAAAGTTGATGAAAATGCAATGTGCCAAAAAGAGTACAACGATGAATAGGAATCCACACATATACAGCAAACAAAGCTCTAGCAAGAATAACACACTCTCAAAATAACTCTTGTCTGTCGTCCTGTAAAGTAAAAATATCTCCTGATAAATGATAGCTCAAAAATCTCTCGTGTCCCCTTTTATAGTCTTTCACTGATAAATCTAGAACCGCCTTACGCATTGTTTTCCTTTCCAGTTTTCTCCAGATTCTTCTCCAGAATTCTAATGGATACAGACTATTAATTTTATTTAGTTGTAAACAAGGTCAAGAGACTATTTTTAGCTAGCCACACCTTAAATGCGGCCTCGAGCTTGGTGTATGCTAGAGTTGATGGCGTAAAAACATCGTCTACATAACAGAGTCCCATAGGCATTATGACATAGACACAATGAAATTTCTGACAAAATCCTATGATGTAGAATGCACTGTGAAACACACAGACCCACACAATGTGTGTCATATACTGCACCCTGGTCTATTTCCAGTCATTTTGACTAAGTCTTGTCATTGGATCAAATAGGCAAAGACGAGAGAGTGAGGCTGACGAATTTATCAACTCTGTCTAAATTTAAGCACAATACAGCTTAAGTCAAGGCTACTACTCAAGTCTTCATTCATCTTCGTGTGAACAGGACAAACAACAATACTGGAAATATTGCTATCAAATATATATGCAGGACAGTTCTCGGATGCCATTTTGAGGGGAAAATGAATAATAGCATTTATCATCTTAGACTTGGTGTAATTCAACTTTGGATTTTTTTCCCTACCTTAGGTGTCCACTTCTGCAACTTCTTAGTCAAAGTGTATGTTCGTAAATAAATATTACTCATTTGTGATTCAAATGGCTTATTTTATAACTTTATTAGTTGTTTGTTGTCAACATCAAGCACATCTTATAACAAACAAGTTACTCAATTGTGTGTGAACTGAAACTAGAGTATCTACACATCATTAATCAAATAATTGCTTTAGCATTGTCAGTCCTAGGATTAAGTGCTATATAAGTGCATTTATGTCCAGTTACTACAAAAAATGTTATAAACATTTAGGATCTTTTTTAAATTATATTTTTAAAAATGTCCTGGTATTTTGTATTTTTTCCTAGAAAAGTCCAGGAATTTTTGTAAAGATTTGAGGCAGGAATCTTGTGTGATTTAAAATGCATAAAATAAATAAAAATGTAAAATATATTCACTTACCTTTGATATTTAAATATAACATATTTAATCACAATATTCCCAAATGAATTATTATATAATCTTAAATACTCTCTAAGAAAAAAAAAACAATTTCTGGCACAATAATCCAAGAATTACTTAAGATATTACTAAAGAAAAATCATAATCACTAGTACTTACCTCAAGCAAATGACTAGAACTTAGTAGAACTTATTTTAATTTCTATCAACCCCCAAAGATGATTCTAACAATACATGTTGATTTGTAAAACAAGATTACTACTAACTTAAAATAAAAGACATTATTTTTTGTGTGGTCATATTCATATATATATATATATATACACACACATAATAGTTAAATAAAAAGTATAATTGTCAATTTTAACTAAATGAATCAATTAATCCTTGAATTATTTTAACAGTTTAACAGTTTCCCAGGAAAGTTGAACTTATTACCGAACAGATATTATTAATAAAATAATTAATTTTGTGAAATTAAACACAATGTATACTTAAATATAATTAATTCATTAAATACAAATAAGTGTCAAGTCAGCATATCTTATCATCTTAATAAAGAAAGTTATAAAGATTACAATTTTTTGGGGGTGATTACTAAAATAATGACTACATTTATATTTTGTGGATTTATTAAAAAAACTAACATCTAACAATATTCTCTGAAAATATTATATTTTTATCTCATTTTATAGTAAAGTTATAGGCCTAAAAACAAAATCAAAATAATTTCATGAAATGTGGAGGAAAACTCCATAGTAAAAAAGGTGGTTCTTAGGACCTTACAAAAAATTAATAACTTTTGAACCACTTGAGCTAAAAAGTTTATCTTGTTCTTTTTTATTAACCATTTTCTAGGTTCTGTAGGGCTGTAGCATTTTTATGTTTTAAAATATGTTAAGAAATTATCACCTAAGTGCCTAGTGACAGTTACAATGAAAAGTTTATCTTGGAGAATGTGTAAACCATGAAGTCATTCATTTCATTGGTAATGCCTGACTCTATTACTGACCAATTATTTGGCTCTCTCTAGGCAAGGCCATATTTCTGGAGGCTAGTTTTCTTAAATTAAAAAAAATAAATTATAGGCTAATGGCCTAAATGTTTTGAAGTTTTCAACTAAATAATAAAATATTTGTAAAATTTAAACAATAAGATTATTTATTGACCCGATTCATTTCATATCCATTCAAAATTAAAACATCTAGGCATTTGGTAATAATTGCTGGCTCTACTGCCCAAGAAATAAATCTAGATAATGTCCAGTGTGACTTGACTTGCATAAGCCTTAAATGAACTTTAAAAGTGCCCTATTTTTTTTCTCCAATTTTTGTCTTTCTACAGTTTTATTTATTAAAAGACAAAATCTCTTTATTCTAATTTCAGGGCATAGAATATGTTTAGTAAATATAAGCCAGTAGAAAACTTAAACACAATTATTTATGAAGCTAATGGATCAAGATACATATTTTCTGACAAACTTAATTCAATAACTGTTGCATATATCATTTTTGTGATACCTTGAGCCTTTTTAGACAATTTTTTTAAAGTTAATATTTTAAAAATCAATTTCTTCATTTAGCCAAATCGGAACACTATCCTATGTTTAGGAGTGGGGAAGACATGTGACATGTGATGGATGGAGCACCACAGGAGCCCAAGGATGATGTCACGATGGAAGATGCTAGAGGAGCAGCAGGAGGAGTGGTGGATGAAGCACGAGAAGGAAGTCCTTCTGCTTCTTCTGCTTTGCAGTCTGTAGCTGATTATTTGAATAAAGTTAATGCTCTTACAAAAAAGGTCTGTAGTTGTGGTTTGTTTAAAGAAAAAACAACACCTTTTGATTTAATAATGCAACTTTTTATTTATTCTTACCTTAAACCATTAATGGCCAACTAGCAAGTAGAATGCAGCCTGGCATGTTAAGTATCATAGCCCACCTGATGCCAAATGTAATATCAATAAACTTTTTCTTTCTTGATTCAATGTTTGCTCTTTTCATTGTTATTATTATTATTATTAACCAACATTTGAAATTAATGAACTATGATTTTTAACTTTTTTAAAAATGTTTGATCTTAAGTAAAGCTATTAAATTCATTGCATACATTAATTAAAAAGATATATCTATATTTTCATATTCCCTACTATTGAAAAATATGCTGATGAATTAATGAGAATATTGGCTGCATATGATAGTTGTTACTCAGATCTTAGATTTCATGGGATGACTTAACTGATTAGCTATCACATTGAAAAACCAGTATGTTTGCTTTTGTTAACCTTATGGCTTGTTGCCATGAAAAATGCTTGCTCACTAACCTCAAAATACGATAAATATAACATTTAAATTTTTTGTTTAAATTCTGACTGTCCCAAGTGTTTTTTTTAATTAAATTCCCGTCAATAAATTAAAATCTCGAACTGAAACAAAAATAATAAAATAACTGTATAACTTGTTTTACTATGAAACAAACTGTGACGCTCAAAGAAGCTCATGGCCATGATCGATTGGATGTTTGGCTCTGCCAGCAGCTAATTGTAGTTAACCAAACCAGTTAAGTTTCCCCCTGGACTTATGCCAACTTAGATTTCATTGGAGGACATTACTGCACAATGGTCCTAACCTAAAACAATACATTTTTAATTTAAAATGTATATAAACACCTGAAAACTACACCAATAACCTTATACACGTCTTATAATCACACCAGTTACCTTACACCTGATATTTTGCCAAAAAGTGGGTGCTTTGATACACAATGTCCCATGTTATATTCTTAATTGAACTACTTTTTTAATTAGATATATGTATGATTTGTTTTAAAATTAATAGAATACACTTAATCTTCTCATGTTTAGAAACAACATAAAGATGGCTTAGATGTTTGCAATGAAGGTAATAATGTTATATATATTTCCTCCTATTCCAAATATCTCTATAAATATGCCGTTAAAAATATTAAAGCTTGGACTTGATACTAAAAACATTTTTTTTTAATATTCATTTACTGAATACGGAGTTATCTTTTTTAAAAATTCACCAACAAAAGCTAAAATATCCAGTTTAACACTATAATAAGGTAAGAGCTAATATCAATGTCCAGGAATTATGCCTTATGCTTTCTTCCTCTATTCTACAGCTTTAAATGTTTATCCTGGTAAATCAAGACTATTAGAAAAGAAAACAAAATTATTATGTCAGTTGCTTCTGTTTCAAGAAGCTTTTAAACTAGTAGAAGAATGGATTCAATTGGACCCACAGGTAATGAAATAATATTTTACTTTAAAAAAACAACTTTTTTTATTAATCCATCAATTTAAAAGTCTTAAAACAGAGGTTCCCAAACTTATTTGGCCTACCGCCCCCTTTTTAGAAAAAAATTACTCGGGGCCCGTGAAATAATCATTCTTTAAGCAAACAAACAGAATGTATCTGTATTTCTACTTATGTCCCTAAAGTATAGTAGAGAAAAATTTTGTAAATAAGACACTTTGAATCTTGAAGTTATAAAATTATTTATTACAAACACAGAAAATTAATATATTGAAGAATAAGATAAAAATAAAATTTATGAATAACATTAACATTTTATTCAACGCACCCAAATGCACCCGAGGCTACTATCACCTCCCTGGATCGTTCCAGTGCCCCCCAAGGGGCGGCATTGCCCACTTTGGGAATCACTGTCTTAAAATGTAATCTATTTTTAATCCCACCTGTATGAATTCTATTCTACAAATTTCTTAAAAACTAAGTAAATATTTATTACATAATTTTCTTGATTCAGAATTCAGCTGCTAAGCGAGAACATGATAAATTAAAAATAATTTTAAGTGCTGTTGAGGATCCTGATTCTGATGAGGAAGAAAGAGATGATCCTCCACAGAAAGAGGAAAAAACTGAAGATGGCACAGTAACTGAAAATAGTTTTGAACAGAAAGTTGATAGCAACAAAAATGTTGCAGGGAGAGAAGTGGAAACATTTAGCAACACCAGTAAATCCGCTTTCAAAATTTATGGCAAGCCTTTGTCACCACAGCATAAAAACAGTGAAGGTATTTAATCATTGTTTCTAAAAAATCAATATGAAATGCATTGCTTAAAGCTATAAAATTTCTATCATGAAATTGCTGAATCAACTAAAAACATCCTCAACCTGAGATTTTAAAGGCAGTTCATTAGCATTTGCAAAATTATATATTTTAACAGTTGATGTTGATGAGTGGCAATACAGGGCACCACCCAGGGGTCTCGCTAGCGATGAGTACAGCTTATGCAAAAGGTAAACATTGGAATGAAATCAAATTATGTAGCTCATTTTAAAATACATTTTTTTAATGAATGTGTGGAATAATTAAATTTAAGTGGAACAACTTGGGCTGATGGGAAGGTGTAAATCGTTGTTGATATATGCTCCAAAATTTGATGTGCATCAACATAAAAATCAACATTTCTGCCAGATGATGTGCTTTCAACATTTTAATCTTATCTGTTTTAAATTTTAGATTTATGGAGACAGGAAGGTGCACATTTAGGGAAAAATGCACAAGAGCTCATTCAGAGGCTGAATTGGAGGAGTGGAACCATCGTTATGCTGTGAGAAAACAACAGTTACTGCAGTCCCAGGAAGCTAGAGCACATGGTGGCACTTACATTGAGCAGCTGTTGGAAAAACTCATGTCTCAAGAGCCCCCCAAGATGCTGGTAAATTAAGTATTAAGTTGAGGATCATATCTCAGATATTTCTATTCTAATGACCTGAGCCTTACTGTGTACCGACTATTTGAAGAAATATTTTCAGCAAAATCAATTTGAGATTAGTAATGTTACTCGTAAGAGTCAAGATCCTACACTTATTAACATTTGTGTTAATTGTTGTTATATCTCTAGAAATTACTTTGGAACTATTCATCTTGCAATGTATTATGTATTTATTATTTTAAAAAATGCTCAAAAGAAGTTTTGGTTTATTTTTTATGTTGACCACAGAATGGTCAGTCTATTTGAATTTTATGGTAATTACTGCTATAAAAGATCCTTGTTTTAAAATTGTCCTGTAAAAAAAAAAAAAGCTTAATTTATGATCTCATTTTTTATCAGTTGGTTGAAAACATGGAACCAGTCAAAATTCATGTTAACTCTGACTTGAAAGTAAGCATGTCCACCAAAAAATGTACAAATGCCTGGACATTCACAGTGACCAGCAAGGTAGGCTATTTTTTGTTGAAAGGCTTTCATTCTGATATGATTGAAATTATCATTGAAAAATAGACCAACTTAAATTTAAAAAAAAAATTCAATTTTTTAAATAGATGCTTGTGCAATATTGATAATTGTACTAACTATTATTTTTTAGATGATTAAAGCGCTCAATTTTTAGTCAGATTCTTATTTTCATACACAGAAAATAAAACTATTTAAACAGTTATTATAGATGATGGCCAGCAAACTATATGACGTTGGGGAACTTCAGTTTTTGTTAAACTATTGCTTTTGTTTCTACTGATCAGCTGTGTCTCCACTGTGTTGCATTGATGTCAGACACAAACCGTAGCTACTTTCACATCTCCAGTATTTCTGTGGGGCCAAGAAAAACACAAAAGTATCAGAATTTAGAGAATCAGTGTCAGGAGTGGGTTAACCAAGACACACAGAGCAAAGGTCAAGGAGAATATGTCTATAGAGTCAAAGTGAGTCACTACGTCTATAGTATTTTACTGAATACTTGAAAATCAGTTTTACCTTATTGTTCTTTCTTTTTCTTAAAAACCTAACTAATATGTTTTAAATAGTCATCATCTATCAGGTAATTATGTGAATTCTTCTTCTTTTTCATTGGAGAAAAATCTGCAGTGATCAACTGTCATTTCTTCAAATTACAAATAAATCATCAAATTTATGCATGACTCCTGCTTCTTCATGACTTAAAGGTATTTCTCAGACCCATGCAACTCATTAACACTTTTATTTTCTTTGTATTGCTGATATCTTTTAGGTAGTTTTCAAAACAGACATCTATGGAACCTTCCGCCAATCTATTGTTTTTGATTTTGGGGTGGAAGCAATTCTAATGCGAGAGGTTCAAGTTGAATCAGCCCCTGCCACTGATCCTGAAAAGATTCGCAAAGAAATTACTTTGACAGAGGCGCACAGATGGAACGAAAAGACCGTTACACTTGTAAATTTTGAACCAAGGTCTGTTCATAATTTGTGATTAACATTATTCAATCAAAATGTCTGATCATATGATTGCGCTGTATAGAAGTTATGAATTCCCATCATTTCCATGGATGTATTTTAAAATCTTCAAATGTAATTTAATCAAAATGTCTTCAGGGCGAGGCTTGCATTTAGATATGAATTTTGACAATATATCTATTTAAAGCAGGCTGATATACTTACTGGATGAAGACATAAAATAATGCAGTAGTAGAAATCAATAAACATAGTTCTGTTTTATTTTCTCACATGGTGCTTTGTTAAACATACAAGTTCCTCTAGAGCCAAGTAATATATCAAACATCAACAAACTAGCAAAGACTGTCCATTTTGTTTCAGACCAGTCTCTTACAGTGAACCTGAGGCAGCATTGATGGCCAAATACATGCTTCCCAAGCCTGACAAGTTCTGTCCTCCTGAAACAGTTATGCACAGCCTCAGTAAGGAGAACTATAGATTATGGATGCATGAAATGCTTTATATTGAAGAAATGGCTCAAGTAGGATATGTATCCAGGTAAATAAAAACATGACTATGCTCTATTAAAGGTGCACTGTTTAAATAAG
This sequence comes from Lymnaea stagnalis, assembly GCA_964033795.1. Lineage (NCBI taxonomy): Eukaryota > Metazoa > Mollusca > Gastropoda > Lymnaeidae > Lymnaea > Lymnaea stagnalis. Next base: position 1,994,130 of record CAXITT010000004.1, on the reverse strand, counting down.
AGAATGTGTCCTGTGTGTGTTCTTATTAAGTAATAATATATTGAAGCGTAAAAGTGGGTCCTTTTAAAATGTGTTTTTATTTTCCCAGGTTCAATGTAACAACATCACTTCAACTAGTGAACAGGTTTCTGCTTATGCCAAGTTTGTTGTCAACAGCTAAATATGCTCAGGGTGGAGAACTGTTTGCCCGCATGAAATTAGAAGATGATCTGTCTGAAGACTCTATGGCTGGCCGACTCATCCTTCAGTCCTCTAACATTGCATGGATTGCTGAAGGCAAAAAGGAACGTCCTGAAAAGGTAATATTATTTCCAAATCTGGATACTGACTTAATCAAATTTTTAACATAGATTATGTAAACATTTGTTGCTCTGTGATTTTTTTTGCCTTGTAAATTTAAGGAAACCTTTATGTCGTAAATATTTCCTCAGATTGCAATTGAAATAAGTTGCACATTCTTCTATTCTTCAATTTAATAATGATATTTTATAAATATATTGTGCTTGCTGTGTGCTGCAATATGGACTCAAAGTTTAGCTAGTAAAGTCAGTGTAGAAAAAAAAAAAAATTCATTTAAGTCTGTAATGTTGTTTTTATGTTTTTTTTTTTTTTAATTTTGTTTTTTTTAAACAAAAATTTTTTACTCTTTTATAAATATATTGTGCTTGCTGTGTGCTGCAATATGGACTCAAAGTTTAGCTAGTAAAGTCAGTGTAGAAAAAAAAAAAATTCATTTAAGTCTGTAATGTTGTTTTTATGTTTTTTTTTTTTAAATTTGGTATTTTTAAAACAAAAATGTTTACCCCTTGTAGGATGTAACTGTACAATTTTAGAAGAGTGTTTGATCATGATTCAATAATTGTTATTAATGTGATGTATAAATCATTTTATTTTGGAGGGAAGTGGAACATTTTTTATAAACATCCTTTTTCTATTATGGGGAAATGAATCTGACCTATAAATCTTTGCATCTAGGTGTATGAGGCTGTGATAGAAGATAAAGGAAAAAATTTCATCTTTATGCGACTGTCAAAAACTTGTGTTGAGGAACTTGGGTTGTCATGTGATCAAGAATTTAATGCGCAGGTAAAATTTGCAAATAAATGTTTCATTTACTCCCTAGCCTCCATTTAATGTAAGATTTTTAATATAAAAATTATATGGATTCATCAACAACACCCAACACCCCCCCCCAACACATTTTTGCATTAGCTGTTTCCATTTCAGATTCAGTTCCAGTTGAATAGGCTGTCAATGTGTGAAATGCATTCCGCTGTTGACAGACTACCCACATTAGATATTGTCTTTCCTGACTTGGAAAATTTACCTGATAAACTAGAACTGGCTGACACGTATGCCATTTCATTTGACTGTTATTTTTATTTAAAAAGAAAAAAAGAAGAAAAAAATTGTTTAAAAAATAATTTTGTAATAGAAAAATATGATGCCAACTCATCTGTGTTCTGTATCATAACTAACCTTTATTCCTCATTGTACATTCTTTTTATATCCCACATCACATGACCACTCATTGCCTTTCTCCAACCAACACCGTTAAGTTTAAACATTCATGAAATTATTTACATACTTGTAACATCATATACAACTCTTAACAACTCTTAAATTTAAAAAAACAAATTGTAAACCTGATTATAGCAAATTATTTTTAATAAGGTTATTTCTTTTATTTATGGCTTCCAAAGTCAATAATTAAAAAATTAAATTTTAAAGGAAACGGCTATGAAACAATTAATGATTTAGAATTTAAAAGAAAAACCACAAAAGAAAAGCAATGTTTAAATATTACAAATTTTTAATTTACTTCTCTTGTTCATTTAACAGTGTATTACAAGACTCAAATGAAAGCAAAAGGCTCAATGAGAAGCAGAAAGATGCCGTGAGGCTCATCTTGGCTGCTAAAGATTTAAAGTTGCCTCCCCTGTTAATAGTCGGCCCATTTGGCACTGGAAAAACCTTCACCATGGCCCAGGCGGCAAAACAAGTTCTTAAACAAGAGGGAACCAGAATTCTAATCTGTACTCACTCTAACAGGTAAGATTCAAAAGGAATTAAAGTTGCAAAAATTCTGAACAATTTTAGCTATTGCCTCATTTGTGCTAATGTAGTGGTAATGCTCAAAGTGTTTGGCAAATTGAGAGGATGTATTAAAATGCTTCCAATAACTTAATTTCTTTACTTTATTTCAATAAATTATTTTCCTTCTTACATTAAGAGTGTAAAATATAATAACTTTTTCAACAAGAAGTCACTAAGTTTTATAATGAGATATCAGTATATGTTATACTAAACCATTTTCTTCTCAGTGCTGCTGACTTGTACATCAAAGAGTTCTTACATGACTATGTTGAAACAGATGACCATTTAGAGGCTCGTCCACTCAGGGTCATGTACAAATTCAGGTGGATCCAGACTGTCCCTGAGGTGGTTCTAGAATACACACTGTTGGAGAGGGAGGGCCCAATGGCTGGTACTTTTAGAGCACCAACTGTTGAAGATGTCATGAAGCACAGGATCATTATTACTACACTTAGCAGTGCTAGATATGTGGTGGACCTGGATTTGCCAAAAGGTAAATTTTCATTATTTTATTACCACACTTAGCAGTGCTAGGTATGTGATTGATTAAGATTTGCCAAATGGTAAATTTCACGTTTTATTGATTTTGGAAAATGACTAAGAAAGAACCGATTTAAAAAATACCCACTAAGTGCTTGCCATGAGCCACTTGCACTTTATTTAATCTTGCAGTTAGTTAAATCCATACTTGTACAAGATATCCTACTTGTATTTTTTGCGTTTGCTAATAAATATTTTTTGCACCTTGCAATTAAGGTTTCGGAAGGCAGATTTCAATCATCATTTGTTACTTGCTTATTATTCATTGATTTTTTTTTAGAGGTTGAAATTTTATCATTTTTTTCATCTTAAAATATTTGACAAATTTTGCTTTAATGGTGATTTTATACAATAATTTTCAGATGCCTTCAGTCACATATTTATTGATGAGGCTGCACAGTCATTAGAGAGTGAAACGATCATTCCACTTTCAGTTGCTCATGAGAATACTAGGATTGTATTTGCTGGAGATCACATGCAGGCGAGTAATACATATGCCATGCATTGAAATAATTAATCAATATTGTTTTTAATAAAAACAAGAAAATATGATGTTATTTTAAGGAATTTTTAAAATTTAAATTTGACAAATTAATTTACTTGCTAAAACATTTCAATAAGGAAATCTCACCATCTATTTCTTTATTAAATGAAGGCATAATGATCATGAATTATTTAAATTAAAAGTGTTATAGAAATGTATCTAATCTATGCTTATCAGATGAGTCCTGAAGTGTACTCAGACTTTACAAGGCAGCAAGGTTTCCATACTTCATTGCTGGAGAGACTTCATGAGCTCTATCCAAAGGATTGTGTCTATATGGTAATTACTTTTTATCATTTTGCCATCAATCCCTTCTCTCCTTTTAGAAAAAAAAATCCTTTTTATATATTAAAAAATAAAAATTAATCTACTATTGCCTAACACCTATGAGCATAAATATGTTCTCCTGGCTAAGAGGGTGGGCAGAACTCTGTTTAAACTTTGCTTATGTTATTTTTATCAAAATACTTTCTATATCAATCTGTTCCAATAAATTCTATATTGATCTGTTCCAAAACTCTCTATATCCATCTGTTTTATCATTTTATCATCTGTTTCATTGTTTCATCATCTGTTCCATTGCTTCATCATCTGTTCCATTGTTTCATCATCTGTTCCAATGTTTCATCATCTGTTCCATTGTTTCATCATCTGTTCCATTGTTTCATCATCTGTTCCATTGTTTCATCATCTGTTCCAATGTTTCATCATCTGTTCCATTGTTTCATCATCTGTTCCATTGTTTCATCATCTGTTCCATTGTTTCATCATCTGTTCCATTGTTTCATCATCTGTTCCATTGTTTCATCATCTGTTCCATTGTTTCATCATCTGTTCCTTTGTTTCATCATCTGTTCCATTGTTTCATCATCTGTTCCATTGTTTCATCATCTGTTCCTTTGTTTCATCATTTGTTCCATTGTTTCATCATCTGTTCCATTGTTTCATCATCTGTTCCATTGTTTCATCATCTGTTCCATTGTTTTATCATCTGTTCCATTGTTTCATCATCTGTTCCATTGTTTCATCATCTGTTACATTGTTTCATCATCTAAACTTGAGGTTGTGTAAGCCTTGCATGTCGTGGCGCATGAGTTTAGAAAGCCATGCTGACCTTTTAAGTCTTGTAATTGTTTAATGAATATATAAGGATACATGTTAAAAGGAAAAAATGAATTAAACAAATTTAGTCCATGACTCAGAAAGGGACAAGTATAAAGCCTTGTTTATGAATGTTAGTTCTTTATTTTGAATTCTAAAGAGGAAAAAAAAATAAGAAGAAAAGATAAATGGTATCAAAGTCCGTGTGTACATGATTGGCTTCTGTCAACAGGTGATGCTTTGTGAAAACTACAGAGCTCATGCAGCCATTGTTGACTTCACCTCGGAACTGTTCTATGACAATAAACTCATCTCTAGTGGTAACATTGTGGCACATGATCAGTTCTACCCACTCACCTTCTATGCAGCAAAGGGAGAAGAAATTCAGCATGAGAACAGCACTGGTTTCTACAATATGTCAGAGGTATAAATCTAATTTTGTGTGAACTTTTCTTTTGAAATTTCATGTCAACGCTCTTTTACAATATTTACCCTAAAGAGCTGGAATTTTATTTGTTTCATTTGAATATTTTCTGTCGTCAGGTTTATGAAATTGTAGAAAGAGTTGATGAATTAAAGAAGAAATGGCCAGAGGCATGGGGAGCATTTGACAACAATGGTATCAGCATTGTTGCTCCATATTCAGATCAGGTTAGCAAGTGTTTGATAAATTTATCATATGTTCTGATAATGCACTAATGCCATTATTTTATGTTTTTACACTATTTATTTAATTATTAAACTGTTATTCAGGTTCATGTTCATGTATCAGTTTATGACACAATTTCTGCCCATCTCTTAGTCTTGATAATTTAAGCCAAAACAAAGAGAAGGTAATAAAATATGTACATCTAATATGTCAATATCATCATTCAGATCCAGTGGTTTTATAGGCATGTCCCTTCGGTCTGCGGACATAGTGAAGAATTGACAAACTCTCCACAGCTATTCTTTGTTTGTTGATGGGGTGTTGGTGTAGTCTGGTATTTTTGTAAGAAGTTTAGGCGTATATCTTGATGTGCTGAGCAGTGGAAGAGGTGATGTGTTTCTGTTTGCAGAAGGGGCACATTGGTGTTTTAGCATAATGCGGTTAAGGTGGGAATTAAATTGTTGTGTCCTGTGCACAGATGAAAGATTGTGATCTGTTAAATGTCTTTGGAGGCAGTTTATTGGATCTTTAGAGACTGGGCTGGGTCTTTGTGTGAAAAACACACTTCCTGTTAAGTTCATAGCCCATCCATTTAACCACCTTTCTTTTTTGTTTACTCTGATAGTGTACTTTGCAGTGTTGAGTGATGTAGATATGTTTGGCTGTTCATTTGATGCTCTCTGTTTTGCCAGTTTGTCTGCTCTTTCATTTCCTGGTATATTGTGTTCTGGTATCCATCATTGTAAGATTAGCTTGACTGCGCATGTTTAGAGCAGTGCTGTCCAACCCTCTCTGGCCAGTGAGCTGATTTTAAATGGCGTGCCACAGCTTGAGAAATTTTTATGATGTGTGTAAAATATAAAACAATATAGGTGAACAAATTTTCAAACCACATTCATTGATTTAATATTGTTGAGAAATTGCATGAGAGCACAGGAGAAGTTGTAACAGGGAAAAGGTGGGGACGTCACAAAAGCTAAGGAGTGATATGACTTGACCGTTAGCAGTAATTTATGCTGAGCAACCATCTGAGAACCTGGGGGACATAAATATATCAGATCAGGTACAATCCTCTCCTTTCTGTTTCTTGTACAGGGGGAGCATAGCGGGGTATCAGCTTTGATAAGGATGAATAAGGAAACCAAAAGTAACTTCATGCGTCAAGCTATTTGGTCATTGTAAAAATGTCCATTCCACTGCCAATGGGACTAATTAAGATGGGATAGGTGAGCACCGCAAGTTGACTTAAGTGCTTTGAGGGATGATAATATAATGACAGGACAGTCTTCAGGTCAGAGTAATCGAGATGGGAGCTGGGGTGCTTAAGGTGTCACCAGTGAATGACTACGGTTGGCAGTGTGAACCATTATAATATGTTATTTAAGAAGGTAGTCTAGCCAGGTATGGAAGAATGGATCCATCCTGTATTGTTGTGACATTGGAGGCAAGCACCTAGTATTCAGAGATCTGATTATGAGATGTTCAAGGAGTAAATATCAGGAAACAAGCTGTGTTTGTTTTAGCCAGTGCTATTCAATCATGGATGCATTGTGAGAGACAGTAGGAACGATTCTTGAAATTTAACCCCCAAAAAGATAAATCTGGGTGATGTATGTATTTTCTGATAAATTATAACCACTACACTACAGACATTTTGTAACAAAATTTTGACCATGTTTTTGAAAGCACCGTACATCAGTGAAACTGGATTCTCTGTAATGACCGACATCAAGTCCAAAAAAAATATAACAGTTTGACTGGTGAACATTTGGAAAATTGAATGAGGGCAGGTGGCTACTAATGAATACTACCTCAAATTAAGACAATTGCAAATCTGATTCAAAGCAAAATATATCATTAAAAAGGGCTACACTCTTAAAAAGCTTTATTTATATTTTTAATGAGCCAATAATGCTATGTGATATATGACTCTTTATGTATAAGGTAAGAAATGTTAAAAGTTTTCTCAAGTGTATAAAAATAAATATTTATTTTTGAGATGTCATGTTCCCATGTAGTCAGAAAGGTTGGACAGCACTGGTTTAGAGGAAGGTGATTATATTCAGAAGTAATGATTTTACTGTTGGCTGTGAGATCTTGATGCTCAGTTTCCTGAAGAATTGATTTGCAATTGGAGGGGATAACAAGATTACTTAGTTTGTAGATGGTATAATGATGCTTTGTGTCCGCTCCATAATTTCTGCAGATAGCTCCACAGGGGTTTCAGAGTTCATCAAATTTTCAGTCTGGTTACTCTATTCATAAGTCATAGCCTGCATGTAGGGCTCCTTTGAAAGCTGACAAATCTGTGTATATTTGGATTATATCCTCTGGGTAGGATGGTATGGCTTTTTCTGCAGCTATCATTGTATGTAATGGCTCTGTACTTTTCTTTTGTATCTTTTACATTAGGTCTGTTTTGATGTAAGTTGTTTGTAGATCTTGGTTTGGGGGTGGGTCTTTAAGTATGATTGGCAATTCTTGGATGTTGTTTGACTAGCTTTCTGTACCTTTTAACCATCTCAATACCTGCTGCCTCTCTTCTAAGATTTAGTGGCTCAATAATAGTATGTCTTTCACATGCTGCTGTTTGGGTAGATCTTTGACCTTCCAATATAAAATGACCATCTTTATGTAGGTCTAATTTTCCTGTTGACTGTGGTCATTTATTTATTTTGGCTATTTTCGCTTTTGCTATTGCGATTTAGAATTATTTTATTTTCCATAGTTGGATGATTTTCTTTATTTTTTCTGTCAGAATCCCTTTTTTTATTGCTTGTTCTGTATTTTTGTTCTAAACTAATATGTGAAGTTTTTCTTTGTGACTATTCTAAATTTTGTTAGAAATAAATTGTTTTTAAAATAACAATCTAGTTTTCTTTGTAGGGTAAAAGCTTAAATAAATGACTTTTTTAAATCTGTAGGTTGCAAGAATCAGAGCAGAATTAAGGAAACGTAAACTTTTCAATGTCAATGTAGAAAGAGTTCTTAATGTACAGGGTAAGTTGAATATGTATATGTTTACAAAATCTGTCAAAACTATTCACCATAAATGGGACTACGGCCCCATTAGAGGCATCTGGCCTGCACCATCTTCACTGTTAACTTGGACTGATCCATCACCTTTAGTCTTTCCAGACTATTTGAATGATACATTTGTTTCTCTTCTAGGCAAACAATACAGAGTCATCATGCTTTCAATTACTAGGACAAGACTCACTTGTCGCTCAGACCCTAACATGGAGGAATATTTAGATTTTGGTTTTCTCTCCAACATCAAGCTCCTCAACACTGCCATCACCAGAGCTCAGTCCCTGGTGGTAGTTGTTGGTGATCCTGTCTCTGTATGTTTGGTGGGAAAGTGCAGGTAAGTGTCTTCCATAGAACACATTAAAATTCTGTTTCCATATTTATTGTTCAAAATAAGGTCACAGCTAATTTTTCCCCTTCCATGTTAGTTTTAGAATTAAGCTGGGTTGAAAAACCCCTCTTCAAACTTTGGTACAAAGTAAATTTGTTAAAAATAAATATTTACTTTTTCCTGTAAAAAGATAAATAATGCACCTTTCATTTTCCTACATAAAGCCTTTTGATGTGTTATGCTTGATTGTGGTGCATAGCATTCTAACTACATGACAGCTTTGTTTCAGGCTACTAACATTCTGGCCAAAGTGTTGAACTTATAGTTAAGGATAAATATTAATGTTTAAATTGGCTTACTTTAAAATAGATTAAAAGCATTATAAGATGCTACTATTAAACAAACCAATCTAGAATCTTTTGAACTTGTTGCAGAGTGATTTCTCCTCATACGGTTTCTGAATTTAATAAGAACAATATTATGATAGTTATAACAGTGATTTTGATAATGGGAGTAAGCTTGTGGGCACTTTGTAAATCTTTTAAAAATCCAACAAACAATTGTACCGTAGTATTTTATTTTTTTTGTTTCACAGTACTGAAGTAATCTTATTGTTTTATATTAGGAAAATCTGGGAGTATTTTCTTGAGATTTGTCACTACAATGAGAGTTTACATGGAATCTCATGGGTTCCTTTGAGAGAACAGCTGGACCGAGCAGAGCTGACCAAATCTTTTGTTCTTAACCCCCTGGCCCCAGAGTTTGTGCCCAGCCGAATGTATCATAACCACCATACTGCTCCACAAGACCATAGTGTCTTCTATCCTGGTGTTCATATGGGAGGCTGGCCAAGTTACCCTGGCATCATGCCAGGTCAGCCTTTCCCACAGGTCAGTAAATAGTGACCTTATCTGCACATATTAAAGATGGAGCAAACAAATATTTTTTTTTATTATTCATTTCATGTAAAAATTGAATCTTTTTCAGATTTTTTTAAATTAGATCTAAATTAGAAGTTGAACAAAAAATTTGCCCTCCTGCTTAGGCAAAGTGGCATAACTCCATATTTAAATGTATATCTTATTTAAAAAATAAGTAAATAAAATATATACGTAATAATATAAATATAATATATAACAAAACAAGCGATTTCATTATTTAAATTTTTATTAAATATAAAAATGAATGAAATTTTATAACCACTATAAAAAATAAGGTTCTTAGGAGAATAACCTTTTAATTACGATATCTGAATTTGGCTATCCCTGCCTTTAAAAAAAATTCACAACTGCATTTAAAAAAATTCAGTCAGTCACTGTAGCGCCCCCGCTAACACATCAGTATATAATAATATAACAGTACTGATTTTAAAGTTTGTTTCAGATATATCTTCAACTTTAAATTCATTCCTATTAGTTTGTACATTAATAAATTCTGCATCAATATTTTTTATTGTCCCATCATCTAAACTTGCTAGTCTAGTCTTCAATGAATAAGCTTGGACAGCCATGCTGAACTTTTTTTTGAGCCCCATAACTTTTTTTAAGGAAGAAGATAGAAACATAAACATTTCAATATAGAGCAATCGTGAATGCAGCAGTATATTTATGTTATGTTAGTTTAGTTACTAGGTGGTCTTAAAAAGCGCCATATGTGACTATTCACTTGCGATGCCACCACCGGGCATTGTAGGCAGGGGAGGGAATTTGGGAGGCAAAAGTGGCCGCTCATGATAGGAGATGTTTCAGTACAATAATTATTGAGATTCATAAATAATGAGTTGAGTTGATAGGTACAATTATGTTTCCTACTTCTAGTATGAAGTTCCAAATTTTACTGAATTATGATTTCTCATGACATAATAAACTGTAAATGTAATTAATATTAGTTTTCATATTCACCTAACAGATGTTCCCGCAGATGTACCAGCAGCCCATGTATTTCCCATACAATGCCGGCTTGGTTCCAACCATGTATTACCCACAGGCCTTTGGGAGAGGCATACTTCAAAACCGTCAGATGTTTGGGAGATTTATCCCACCAGGAGGATTTCAGTATACCAGAGGTGGGGGTCCTGTGAGAGAAGGTGTCCCTCGTACTGTTGAGATGCCAGGGGGAAGAGGTATAAGACACCACAGGGGGAGTCGGCACATGTACTACAGTCCTCCCAGAGTTCAATCGTTCACAGGATTACCAGGATTCTCTCCCATGATGCAGGCACAACAACCCGCACCCGGAGGTTATTTCTACCATGTTCCAGATGATCCCAGAGCCATTGCTTTTGCATCTGCTCAACCCTCAATGCATCCCTACCTGGCCCCAGCACCACAGTTTCCCACACATCCACTTCGACCATCTACAATGGGTGCCTACAGTGGGCTGCCTCACCATCAGGGTGGTTTCCACCCTCTTCATCCACAAGCTCATCCACACGGGTCATCCTCACCTCTAAATACTGGAATGTTATTCTATCATGATGCCCGGATGGCTCGAGATCGTTCTGACACAGGGGATAGCACAGGCAGTCCCCGGCTTTCAGATTCACCAAGCTCAGGAATTCAGTTATTGCCCAATGTTAAGCATGTACCTGCACATCTTTTGGGGAAACCTGGAGAAACATCACCTGAACAGCCTAACAGTAATCCTAGCAGCCCACCTATAAATATGCCTATTGGATCTCAGCTGAGAGACGAAAGGGCGGCAGCTTTATCTCATCGACCATACAGCCCTGCTAATTATGTCAGAGAAAGGTCTGGGTCAGGGGATATAAATCTTGGAAGATCATATAGTCCTGCTAATTTCATGAGAGAACGTACAGCGTCAGGAGATGACTTGACATCAAGACGCTCGTACAGTCCTGCTATCTACTCCCACGATGAACGAAGAAGCTCTGGAGATGACATGAGATCCAGTCATGAAAGGTCCATGTCTATATCACCTCCCTTAGTTCCACCCAACCCTTTGCCGGTCAGCACCTTGATGAGGCAACCGGAACAGAGGAACGGAGGAGGCACCAATGGAACATCTAGACTGAATAATCGTAGACAGAAGCCTAACTTGATGTTGCGAACTGGCTTCAGTCGGCAATACAGTGATGACCTGCCGACCCCAACAGTAATTACTAATATGATTCAGATGATCGATGATAATATTGATGAAGGCTCAGCAGAAGATGAATCTTCCCTGTCTCTTGGTGGCGGAGACAGGAGAAATAACTTGAGACTTAAAATGTCAGTTGCTCAGAGGCTCCAACACATGCACGCCACAGAGAGCAGTGAAGCCTCCTCTTCGTCTACCCCTCCCTCCACAGAGGACTCTCACCCTTCATATGCTAGCATGGTTAGCAGGGCACAGAGACAAGGTATAACAGCAGAAGAAGCCGCCCAACTTGAAATACAGACACCGCGAACCCCGAAAGGATTTATTACTCCTGGAGCTGAAGTAGAAGTGGATCCCTTTGGTATTCTCAAGTCACTGAATATTGGAGGAACCCATCAATGAAGGGGCATGTAGTTTGAATATCTTCAGTTTTAGTAATAAATTTGATTAGCTTGAGTTGTCTCAGAATAGCAGCATCTAAATCATACTAAATGAGTTTTCCTTTTCAGAGATTCTTTGATATTCGGATAATGAATGCAGCAAAAGAACATGACACCAATTCATTAATTCCCCTTTTCAAGCCTAAATGCTGTTACCTTAATAATTTTGATCACCTGCAAATATATCTTATCTTGGAAAGCATTAGCAGGTGTTCTTGCAATTCAAAAAAATTGTTTTAGTATTGAGTGTCATACCATTCAATTTTGAATATTATATTTTCCCAACTTTTTAAAATCAACTCTTGTTAAATGTTGTAAGCATGTTTTCTTTGTGATTAATGTGGCATTTTTTTAAACAGTAAACTGGGGGTAATACATAAAACTATAAGTCAGCATGCGATTTAGTGTTGAGCCTATTGGCTTTTCCATTGCTGGCAGAATATTATTTTAACATGGAATGAAACCTATTTATCATGAAATCTTGCAGATGTACCTACACAAAACTGTAATCTTAGCTTAGATAATTTTTTATTTGTTTCAGGATTATTTGCTGTAATAAGTGTGATTAATGTATATAATTTTTGGTTGTACATTTTACTTTGAAGCTGCAATGATTAGAAAAAGTTACTCTATGGTAGAAAATAATTCAGTCTCAAGTCTAGTGTTGAAAAAATGTCGATGTTACACAACCACTATATATGGGTCTCTACGATGTGCCTTGTAAGCTGATCCTCTGCAATTCATAAATCATTATTACTTCAGAAAACATTAAACAGACTTCTCAAAGTCTTAAGATCTATTCACACACTCCACCTCTCCCATCTTGTATGCTGTTTTGTTAAAATTATTTTATTATCCTTTAAATGGGTCAAGAAATAGTCAATGCTGTAAATCAGTTTAAGATAGATCAGTGATCAGTCATATTTTTCACAACATATTTCAAAATAGCCTTATACTTATAAACTATCAGTAAACTATCAGTGCTTCATCAATTAATAAATTCAATACCTACTTCTCCCAAACAGTAATATTCATGTCCTTATGTTAAAAAAAAGTGTCCATTTTAATGATATTTTGAATTTTTTAAGGTAATATTTTAAAAATTATATTGTGTGTTCAAACTTATATTTTATATTGTTTTCTCTTGTAATTGTTATCCTCACCCCTTAAGCTTTTCTTCTTGTAAATATCGTAATGTAACCTACAATTAAAATTTTGTCTTTCAGAGTGCATGAAAAAAAATCTATGTCTTTTGATAAATAAAAAATAAGCTAACTGTTTTTGAAATCTATTACAAAGTACTATTCTGAGTATTCTGCATCTGATTTTTTAAAAACGAAATGATGCACCCAAATATTAGTTAATGACATATATATAATTATAACTTTGCTACTTGATCATTGTTTTCCAAAAGAAGCACAAAATACTTGTAAAGTATAAATTGTATCAATTAGCTATCTGATGCACTTGTATTTCTGATCCTCAGAAGCTCACCATAAATGGAATGTAACTGCTTTTTTGTTTAGTTTTCGAATGCCTTATTAAGTAAATATTATATATATCAGGTTGAAAAACTAAAAAAGATTTTCATGGACTTTTGCTAAAAGATATATTATTAGTGTTAGTCATAGGTTTTTGAATTTGAAACAAGCACAATTTTGCCTGCACTCTGTCTAAACTCAGAGGTGTTTTGATGACATTGCAATCTAAGAATTCTGTTTAGTCATTTTACATCACATTTGCCCAGGCCCAGGAAATGAGGTGAGCTAGTCAATTGCTACTTAAAGAATCCATATATATATAAATATAGTTTTTTAAAATATTTTTCTCGTATTATTGAAATGCTCATCAAATACTTGTAGATACCCAGTATGTTTTTTGGCTGTGGACAAAAGAATTTTCTGATTATCTTTGTTTATCTTACAGAGTTCAATTTTATTTTTAATTTTTACAGATATTTTTTTATATAAGTTCAGTTGGACTCCTGAAGTGTAAAAAAAAAATTCTTTAAATAATCACTTATACATTGGGGGGAACACTTGTGTTCTGGCAAGTCTCTATTGTAAAAAAATGAGGACTGAGCCGGGTGCAGATTTTTTTACACCTAGTATGCATATTTGGAGACAATACCCAGAGGGTCTGGGTGTTCCAAAAAATTGATTCTTATTTTCTATAAGGAATTCCACCCAATGGTGAGACATGAAAATTGCAAGAATAGAATCAGTAGAAATAAAAAAGGCCTCAAAGTTGAAGGCTTCAAAACAACAGCTCAATAATATCATAAACCTTTTTTTAGTGACAAAACCCTGTTTTATAACATTTGCCAAGTTGTGACAACCCACAACTAGAATTATACCTTGACATTAATGAACAGGTGTTGAGAAGAAGGGGAAGAGCTATTTTGTAGATAAAAAGGTGCTGGTACTTTAATTTTTCATGAGGGTGGAGTGAAACAGAAATAATGGCTAAGAATAAGGGTGGAGGCTTCTGGTGTGTTATAGTTCTGTGTGGAAGCTAACAAACTTTTAAGTTTAGGCAGAAGAAAATGAAATAAAGAAAATTTGTTAAAATATATTAAAATAAAAAATGCATATAGATGAAACACCCCCTCAAATTGGTTGGTAGCAGATGTCATTTTTCTGATACCAAGGTATGCATATTAATATTAATTTAATAATATTTATGCCATCTTCATGGGGCGATATCATCCTAGCCTTCTTGCAGTTAAGCCAATTGCTTTATTTATTAAATGAGTGTTAAATGACGCTACCATTATTAAATTTTAGGACAAAATTTAGAAATGATCCACTCACACAGGCATACACAAAAACTTTGGCTTCTCAGTCATCCAGGTATCTGGGTTAGTACCCGGCTCATTCCTAGTAAAAACACCATACTAGAGTGAATTGGGAGTTTACAATTTGACAATTATGTGTATTGAAATAGCTCTAGTTATAATTTCTACTTCTAGGTTCATGTGCACAACAGAAATTTGTGCTTTGGTTTTATTACTTCTCTTTACCATAATAAAAAAACACAGGTGTGGTTGTGTTTCATGAAATATGCCTCAACTTATGGCACTTGTTCGGTATGTTTTAATCACATTTGAAATTACACATTTTTTTAACAAACATGAAGAATTTATTGTAAATGAGAATTAATTTGTTGGTTGTTTGACAATATTATTCTTAGCTCGAATTTGACATTTTTCTACTGGAAAATACCAGCGAGCTGGCAAGAAGAGTTTTTCTATTTGTGATAGTTAATTTTTAAAATAAATCTTTTAAAAAAAATTATATCTAAGCAGATGTATAGCTAGACATATTTGGGTCTTTTATTTCGTTGAGCATTTTATTAATTAATTTTAAAGACTTCAAAGCATTTTGCATTCTTCTCTGAAAGAACACCTCGGGTAAAGTTAATAGGTCAATGTATTTAATAAGTTGATGAACTTATTTTTGACTATTTTGAGACTAGTCATCTCTGTTAACAACTGTTAAAAATTTAAAAATTTGCTCAATGCATGGCACATTGTCTTCTACTATACTTAAAAAAAAAAGGAAAGACATTTTGATTAGAGGAGTCCATATATTCATTATTACTTTTTGTAACATTTTGGATGATGATGCTTTCCATGGAAAATGGAAGGCACAATAATTTCTGTGCATTTTGCTTCGCTGGATATTACTCATTAGCTTTTCATGAGATTAAATTAATGAAATATTCTGCAAGCAGTTGTGTTATTTCTAATAACACTCTATTAATGGCTCTGTTTTATATACAGTTACTGCCTCAAGGAACTGAAATTATTTAAAAATAAAATTTCAAAACAACTATTTCCCATTAAGTCTAAGACTTTTGTTATACCGCACCGGTAATAAAAATAGCAACATGTTATTGTTACGTTTTTATTACTTTGGAGTTAAGGATAGAGTGAACTAGTAAATGATTCGAATTAAAAAAAAACATCTTCAAGACTTGAGTTGATTGCTATTAGAATGTACAGATTAATTGAAAAGACTTTTGAAAATGATCCTTTGCATCATTTTGATTTTTACATTTGTACCATAAATGTTGTTCATAAGCAAACAAAATGTATAAGTACATGGAAAACATTTCTTTTTGTTTCAGTTGTTGATCACCATTACATCTGTATAAAACTTGTTGATCTTTTGTAGGCTTGGGGTATGGGTAATCAAATAGTCTGATTTTATATTTATCATTTATTTTTAACTTTACCCTTTCATGTTTGAATTATGATGAAGACAGTGCCTTAGGTGTGGCAGCCATTTTCCCTTTCTATTCGTGGACATTTTTTCATTCACTGGGGCTCAATGGATAATTTAACGTTTAACGTACCGGATAATTTTGTGTTTTTTAAAACACTTATTTGTAAGTTAAGATCTTAAACATCCGTTTTTGGAATATCCTCATCAGAGAAATTGAATTAAAAATAAGGCATTTTTGGTTAAAATTATTTCTTTTTATTTTTCTCAAATTACATGTATGCTTTTAAAATTTAAGACAAATGCAATGAATGTCCTTAAGCCACTGAATGAAATTTTGTCTGCTAGTGGTTAGGAAGAAAATGTGAAGATTGCTACACCGAGCACTGTGAAGCGCATGGATCTTATATCACATCTTAAAATTTTTTATTTTAAACTAATTTCCCAATTACATCATTTATGAATTTTTGTTGAATATAGATTTATTAGTACCGGTAGGCAGGTTTGACATGTTGTATACAGCAGTATGTACTCACCATACCTTAGTACCTTTAGTTGTAGCAGTAGTGATTGTGGTCTTTGGTTTAACTTTGCTTCTTTATAAAAATAATATTTAATCTGCTTAGTAATAAACTCACTGTTGTAGCCATAAATACTGTTAATTACTTCTTTCTCCATTTGAAAACTTGAAATGTTTTTTAAAACGTTCAATAGGTATCTTGATCCTTTGGAAGAGAAATCTCTTACAATAGGCATCAGGGCCCTTTGGAGAGAAATCTATACCTTTAAACAAAGTATTTTCATGATTTTGCTAAGTGGTTCCTAGTACTGCAAGTAAGAATCTAGCTGTTGATCACCCGTGTCTATCATATATGAACTTATTAAGACTTTTGTCTTACTTTTTCTATACCAGTTGACTGGCTTTTTAGAAATATTATCGAAACAAGTACCCGTAATTTATAAAAATTAGCCATCTAAAATGCTGTTTTCTTTCACCTAGTACTAGTCTTACTCCCAGTGGCGTAGCTGGGGGGGGGTTGCATACCGCACCGGTTAACGCCATCTTGGGGGGGGGGGGAGGGTGACACCAAATTGAAAAATTACATATTTACAGATGGATACCGATCGCATATAAATTTTACAGGTAACCAATCAAAAGGCATGTATACCGCACCGGTTAACGCCATCTTGGGGGGGGGGGAGGGTGACACCAAATTGAAAAATTACATATTTACAGATGGATACCGATCGCATATAAATTTTACAGGTAACCAATCAAAAGGCATGCTTTATTGCAAGTTCAAGGTTGATGCATCAGAAATGAGGTGACCCTATAATTAGGTAAGAAAAACACCGCTTTGACCATGACTCAATGCCGATTGAAGTGTTCAGTAACTTTCTTAAGAGACCCTCTTGCAAAATGTTACATCTTTTGGTACTCTTGAGAGAATATTTTCCTTCTTTGCTAGGTCCACTAATTGATGGGATGTTTAAATTGAACACACTGGAATGTCAGTGAAACGACTGTCAACATTACATTAGAGTGCTCATCATACTGCTGTTAAAACAGTGAAAGATAAGTTTGATGAATTTGTGGCGACGATTGAAGCTCTATACGATCCGCTTGAAAATTTGGATACAAGAGCACAAGGGCTTTTACATGGTGATTTCACGTTTTTCTGCTACCTTAACTTTTGTGCTGATATACTTGAGTTTTAATCTTCGCATGATTCTTATAAAGCAGTATCTGCAGACAAAAGGCTTTACTCTTGACAAAGTGGTAACCAACCTAGAGGCCTTAAGATTGATTCTGCACGAAAAGTGCTGCCACTTCGTGGAACATGCTATTGAAAAGGCACTTTTAAAATAAGACCAATATGAAATTTCGTTAGAAGATTAAAGTTTAAGAAGAGAATGACAGGAGAACAATTCATAGATGCTGCACTCTCTCTGCCAAAATCAAACAGTTTGGAGATGCTAGAGTGTATTGATCGCTTTCATTCTGAAATCCAGATCAGATCATCAATGATCAAGGATGTAGCAGATATGTTTGGAGTTATTTAACCCAAGACTCAACTTACTATCAGCAAGTCAAGTCAAGTCAAGCCTTCAAACCCCTAGTGCATAATTTCCTCATCACCACCAGTAACAGAAACATTGCAAATCCCATCTACATGCATAGGAGCCAAAATGATCAATAAATTGATCGTGGGCCCTTAAGATATAGAAGAAGAGAAGAAGAGTTGTTGGTGTCTGTTCCAAAATTAACCACTTTCTGTGATGACTTATAAGAAAATGAACTTTTAGAAGAAATACCAAGGCTTAGAAGGCACCTAAAGCCAGTTAAACTTGAATTTCACGTTTTGGACTGGTCAGTATTCGATCTTTTGAAATTCATAGCTGAATGGGACTTCCTGGAACCTCTTCCAATGCTCTCGCTAAGCCTTCAATTATTTCTTACGATCTGTGTGTCTGTGGATTCATGTGACCGGAACTTTTTAAAACTAAGACTATCGAGAACTATTTATGATCCACCATGGGACAGTCAAGGCTTTCTTATCTGGCTCTGCTACCAATTTAAAGTAATAAGGATATTGCTTTGGATCAAGTCATTGACAGGTTTGCAGCTTTGAAGACAAGGAAAAGAGAATTTTAAATAAATTTAATTTAATGTAAAATAACTATAAACGTAACATTGTTACAGTTTTTAAATACATTTATCTCCTAACCTTTAATTAATTTGTTATTTTTATTGTTATACCGTGTACTTATTTTAGAAAGAATAAATGGATTCTGGACGTAGGAGGGGGGTTGACACCATGGGTTTGCCGCA
Source organism: Lymnaea stagnalis (assembly GCA_964033795.1). Taxonomy (NCBI): domain Eukaryota; kingdom Metazoa; phylum Mollusca; class Gastropoda; family Lymnaeidae; genus Lymnaea; species Lymnaea stagnalis. Next base: position 1,975,240 of record CAXITT010000004.1, on the reverse strand, counting down.
CCAGGTGACACCAACCCTAACTATGCCACTGCTTACTCCTTGGAACAGCCAAAGTATTTCCAGCCAAATATTGAAAATAAACTTAGACTTAGAGGATATTAAAACTTACTGTATTACAAACAACTAAAGAGTCTACCAAAAAAAAAGGGAAAAACGGAAATATTTATAACAGGTTGGGCAAAAACCTGAAAAAAAAAAAAGATGCAACAAAAAGAAAGGCAAAATCAAAAAGCCCATATCAAAGAACAGTAATACTTTACTAGTACAAAGAAACAAATAAAACTAAAAATCAAAGTATTTCCAGCCAAATATGGAAAAAAAACTTAGACTTAGAGGATATTAAAACTTACTGTATTACAAAAAACTAAAGAGTCTACCAAAAAAAAAGGGAAAAACGGAAATATTTATAACAGGTTGGGCAAAAACCTGAAAAAAAAAAAAGATGCAACAAAAAGAAAGGCAAAATCAACAGGCCCTTGTCAGTGAACAGTAATACTTTACTAGTACAAAGTAACAAATAAAACTAAAAATTACCTAGTCTGACTAGTCTCTTCCCTTTTATCAATATTATCATACAAAAAAAAATAAAATTGAAAATGGCGGGGGCAATGATGTAAAGTAAAACTAAATTCATAGCTTCACTTATTTATTTTAAAAGATAGAACGAAAATAATGAGTAATGAGTTAAGTAGTGTTTTAACATTTTAAGTTTTATTTTAGGAAAGTAAGCTTACATTTTTTTTACATTCATTTTCATTGTAACTTACTATAAATTATAGTATAATACAGTCAGTTTATCAGTTTATCATGGCAATCAGAGGGGGGTAATGATAACTGTCACCCATTGTTAATTAATTTATTATCGGTCGCAACAATCAATTACAATCATTCAATATCAGTGATGAGTGATACCGATACATCATACTACTTGATACCACCACCGGCACCGGGGCCCTATTTAATATTTAAATTACAACATATTTTTTTCATATTCAAATTTTATTTCTTTCCGAATTAGTTACTTGCTGTTTATTACTGTTTATGATTATGGCCTATTTATTTCTGAGCAAAATAAATTGAAATAACGTTGAAGCATATTTATTAAGTTGAATAAATATATTAAAAGAAATAATATCCTAGTCCTAGTAGTAACTTCGGTTTTAATAACAGCAGTACCGGAAACAGCTGTTAGGAAAGGATTTTCCCGTTATATTTTCCCCATAGTTCCAAGTGTTTCTGCCAACGTGGCATGACTACGCATGTACGGAAGTCAATATTCAGCTTCCCGTACGTGGCACAGAGTCCGTGGAATTTATATTATATTTGTCTGATGAATAAGATGATTTAAGTCTTATAAAAGTAAGTTGGATAGGAAAGTAAGACTGATATGAAAGGATCACTCAAATGCACGAATCAGAAATATTTGTGTTAATCTTGACCGGCATATTAATAGTATCTAAACTAAGAAATTGTAGTGTTGACAGTAAAAAAAAAAATGTTGTGTAGTACATAGTATAGTCATAGTAGTGGTATTACTAGTATTAGAATTTGTAGGAGGTTTGTCGAGTAGGCCAAAAAGTATCTAGTAAGGCATATTCATCCTAGGTAACCAATTTTGTATATTTAAGATTTGGAATGGGAAAAGAGCTTATCTGACTGGGAATGAATCTAGAATGTCGAATTAGAGAATTACGAAGTTAACTAAGATAAATCATATTCGCTGTTGGCTGTTGGAGGCTAGTCCTGGTTGTATAAAAAGTTAAAAAAAGTAAATAGATTAACTATTAACTAAGCATGTTGATATTGATATAATATTTAAATAACTATCATTAGGCTTATGCTACTTGAATTTCAGTGCCTAATCAAAATACTTCTATATGCTTACGATGAACATCATGGGAATGTTAAAAACAATATATAATTTATTCAAGTGAAACAGCTGATTTTGATTTAGCGGTATGGCCAGCAGTGTGTTCCACAATTTAAAGGGCATAGGTCACAGTTGGTTCACCCAAGTCAACTTCCATCTATAGCGCTGTATTCAATAGATTTTGATTTTTATGTTTGTGTTCAAGTAATGCAAGTTTTTGTTTTCTTATTTTCTATTTTTCAAAAGGTAGTGTCTACATGTCCGGCGCGCCGGACGTATATCTCCCGCACTATTTGTCCGGCGACCTAGTCACATGACCGCCGTAACAAAGTGATAAGAGATATCCTGTCGGTCAGCCTTGTCACGTGACTGCGAATGATTTAAAACTATTGTTAATTTTAAAATCTATTTCTCTACCAAGTAATGTACTGAGTATCTTGAATGCAAATAATAGAAAAAGTCTTAAGTGAAAGTGGCTTGTAAACATTTTTGTTTAGTTTGTTATTTGAGTTTGTGCACCAGTAATCCATAAAATAAATTAGGGGCCTGTGTGGAGTAGGCAACCAATAAAAGTAAAAGATTTCATTTTAAATTGTTACAAAATATTTAAAAACTTCTCATGAAACTACTGCTGCTGATGAATATGATAATATAAATATAGTATAAAATATTTTACATTAAAATGGGAGTAAAAAAAACGATCCTATCCCCGGTATTGATCCTCAAATCATAATATCGTCAAGCGACCACTCTACCACTAGACCAAACAAGATCTTCCAAACAGTACTTCGTTCGGAATTATAAAAATACTAGCCGTCCGGCGGTATGTGCGGACGTATATCTTGCGCACTATTTGTCCGGCGCGCAGGACGTGTAGACACTTCGTTTTCAAAAAGGGGGAAGGGGTCTTCCATCACCAGAGCCAGAAGATTGCTTTTTTTCTTATTTTAGTATTGGAAGTGGGAGGAAAATTATGGTGAAATGATAGAAATCATCAGCACTTTACCATAACAAATATTTTGAAATTTCAACTTTTGCACATGACTAATAAATTAATTAAAGCTTTCCCTGATCAATGTTTTAATAGCGTTTGCAAACTCTTACAAATGAAACTCTGAAGATTTTGCACACTGAAAGTTAATGTAAATGTTAAATATAGACTCTCCTAGATTTTTGAACCTCATGAAAATATTCCGTTTTAAATGCCTTCTAAATTCATTCTGAGACACAAGTTATCAAATATTTCCTAAGCTATGCCAGATGCCGATTTCAAATACAAATTAAGTAGTAGTCTCCCTTCTGTTATTAAAGTTTTAACATACAAAATTAATGAAAATTTTATTTTAATTAACTTCATATTAACCGTATTGATCTTCAGATTTAGTGTATGACGCGAGTAATGCATAGTGAAGAATTGGAGAGTTATCACACTGATCTTTTAGGTCCAACAATTGGTCTATTCGCCCTAAGTCCAGTGTTGGGATTCCCCAAAGTGATGTCACTGTGCTTAGGGTGAGAAAACTCTTGGCAAAATCCATACCGCTAATCCAAAATTTATCCATGAAACATTTGTCATGTAAAAATGATAATGCATTTAAGTACGCACATGAACCTTTAAAATTAATGAAGCCCTTGAAATTGTTAAAGACAGTATTAGTATGAATTATTGAGAATGACTAAAAATATGGTAGTAATGGCCTTCGATTGCTTAGGTGTAGAAAGTAAAGATGTTAAACAATCAGATTTCCTATTATCAGTTGTTGGTTTTTAACTAGGTATAAAACATAATTTAAATAAAGTTAATGTATATTTAGAAACTACGCAAAACAATGCTAATATGGCTTGGTAAATGAGTAGTCCTATAGGAGTACCGGGTATCTAAACCTGATAATCAGTTTCCAAAATGTTTTTTAACATCCCTAAAAGTTGGTGATGCTACTTTGTTAATCAACAAAGAAATAAAGATCATAAATTTATTTATAGAATTATATCTAATACTAAATACTAAGTCAAAGTAATAATTCCTTTGTTAGAGAGTTGAAATGTTTTTAATTATAGGTAGTAAATTTTGAGACTCCATTATGTTCATTATGAATGTATTTTGCATTTAACATTTCAGTTAAATATCTTCACTGGAAAATACTTTATATTTAATTCTATTCTTCAAGACATTCTTTCATGTAACTTTTTTCAGACAAGTTTTGAAGATAAAAAATGAGTGGACAGTTTCCATACCCTGGAGTTCCTCCATCAAACCCACCTGGGCAACATCAGCCCCAAATGTACAATGGTTCTTTACCACCAAGTAAGGACATAATTTTGTTTAGGTCTTTCAATCACTTTTGATGTGCATGCTGATTCATAAAAACAAATGCTTTCATTGACAAATTACTTGTATGTTGTATTACAAAGTGAATCAAAATGTTTGTTTTTAAGTTACCTCCTTCCTCTCATAACATAATGAACAAATATGTTTACTCTTATTTAAATCCTTTATATACATTTTTGTTTACACTTTTGTAAGTGTGATTTATCATTTATGTGGTTTTTAGCAACTGAGTTTGGTATGGGAATCATTGGATCATATTCTCTTCATCTTCCCCTTGAAAAACAGTTTTAAAAAACCTGATTTTTGGGATGGGGCTGAAAATTTGATATAATTTTTTGTCATCTGCGAGTCTATGTGCCAAGTTTCATCAGCTTGATAGGATGACAGGAAGTGGGTCAATTAGCCTTCCGGAGATTATGCCACAAAGAAAAGCAAACAAAAGATAATATAAAGGATTTAATAAAAAAAAACCCAGACAAGCCTAAAAATTTATATTATCATACTTTTCTTGACCACTTGGCTGTCACAGATGAAAGATGGTCGTATGAGGTATGTCCCGATGCGTACCAAGTAGTATTGGTGTTGGTTGATGCAGGGGTTGCTCCTCTCTGTGAAAGTTCAATATCCAGAAGTTGAGGAAATATAACGAAGACAACACAGACTTCAAGGAATGACTAAGAAATTCCTCTTTAACAATTAGAAACAAAGAATGTATTGATAGATCTAATACTGTCTAATAATGTTCCTTTTCAAACCATTAACATCCATTAATCTTCAACGCTTTCCAACTTCCAAAACATTCATTAATCCTCAACGCTCTTTAACCTCCTAAACATTTCTTTCTTCTCCCGGAAATCGCACCCAGCTCATTTTTATAAAATGAAACTGGTGTCACATATCGGGGAAATTCCGAACAAACACATTATAAACTACATGAAGAAGCAATGGAGCGCCATTGTTACACTCCACCCCAGTCATTTGTGACAGATGGTTGGTGTAAAAATCACTTGAACTAATCATCTCACCTTAAAAAACCACATAAAGTTAATAGAAACATTTTAAAAACATTAAGATTGTGAGTAAAATTTGCATTTTCGCTTCATTTGTTGCATATAGTTACCACGTATAATTATCCCATTACTGCATTTACATGAAACAATGTTAAATCTATGATGAAGGTTTTAATTACTATTTTAATATTTGTCATTTAAATAGCTCAAAACTATGGTCAAACTCCAATGTCTGGAAAAGGTGGGCCAACCGCAACTCAAAATGGCCCATTTGTGGCTCCAATGCGCCCCCATTATTCCCCCCAAGGGTAAGTAAAACTTTATTTTGCATGTCTATGAAAATTTTAAATTAAAAAAAGATTTATTGTGTACTATTAGTGTATTTTGTGAATGAGATGTCAATGTCATTTTGTAATTAACACAGCACATATTAATAACCATACAGGTTTATGTGATTAGTATGTCTCATGATTATTGTTGTGAGTAGTGAGTGAAGTTTGTGACGTGATTGGCCTGTGTTGTTATGTGGTATGACTGGATGGTGTGAGTAGTTTTTATTCATGAATGTTTTAACTTAAATGCACGGAAAAGTGGAATGAGTGATATGATTGTAGAGGTATAAAAAGGGTGTATAATGTAGAATAAAGTTTAGTTGTTAAACCGAACATAGAAAAGAGTGCGTCATTCATTTCTATTACAGTTTATTTCATCCTTTGTTTCACCACTTTATTTTTATTTTCATATGCATCTATGGGATTAATACCTATTACAGTTAATTAAAGTTACCCATTAAAAGTGGAAATAAAAATACGAAATATGCAACCCCCCATATAGGAAAATGTGCAGCCCCCCCCCCCCTCCCTGGCGAACCAGTAAAAGGACAATTTATTGCATCCCTTGTCTTTGTGAGGTAAAATTGGATTTTGTAGTTTAATTCACTATTAAAGGTCCTTTCTAAAGATGATTTTCGTGCCTGTTGTTCTTAGCCACATTCTCATGGTCCTGCCAGAGGACGAGCACCCAAGGCAATGCAGCGTATATTCTGGGAATCACTGGGCTTGCCGAATCGCCAGTGGTTAAAAACCTATGTCACATTTTGATGACGTTATTGTAACACCATAATTATTAAATGATTATTGGATGTTTTTTTTTTTTTGTAGGTGTCGAAAGTTCATTGTAACGTAGGTCGGGGGGGGGGGTGTCAAAAAAGTTTGTGTTCAATCAACAGACGGGAAGGGGTTGCCAAATTTGACTTTTGTATACATACTATATACGTTTGTTTGCTTCTGTGCTGTATGATGTAATTTTGAGACATAAATATTTCTTACGACTGATCACATAGAGTACAGAAATAGAGTACACTAGAGAATGCATTCTCAATTGTTTCATGCAGGAATATTAGATTTCAACATATTTTCTATTATTTAAGAACACCTTTGAAATTTGTTTTTATAAAGCACAAATCAGCTTTCGGTTTTTAATACCCTTTCTTTCACCCATTTACAGCTTATGATAGTTATCAGACTGTAATGTGTTAACTATCTTTTAGACTGAAACAAGACTACTAATCAATGTCAATAAATGAAGAAAAGTTAAATTGTCATATTATTCAGATTAATTTAAAAAAAATAAAGTAACTGCCACCATTTAATTATGTTTCTATTTTTTTAGAGGCCCATTAGGTACCCCTCCTACGGGTGTTGGTGTGCCAGCAGGTTTTCCTCCTGGTCCGGGCATTCCTAACCAGCCTGCTACTATGGGGGTTACACCACCAACTTCACAGGTTGGTTGCTATCCTCAGTCTTTTGGGGAAGCAATATTCTTTATATTCAAATTTAAAACATCTTGTAAAATAGAGATCAATGCTATATACTGCCAAATTTGTTGAGGGAATTATTTTAAATATGAACTCATTCATTTGTCAGAAATAAAAGCTTGCTGCCCTTCTTTTGTTTGCTATATCAAATTAATATTTTGAATGTTACATTTTAACCTACTTATCTTCACCAGTTTAACAATATGACCTTGACTGACCCAAGTAAAGGCGGTATCAGACCTGGAATGTCACCAGCACCATTAGGAGCTCAACCTCGACCTAATATGCCTCCCATTAGTGGTCAGATGAATGGCCAACCATTAAGAGGCATGGGTCCACCACCTCCCAGTGGCATGGGTCCACCACCTCCCAGTGGCATGGGTCCACCCCCTCCCAGTGGCATGGGTCCACCCCCTCCCAGTGGCATGGGTCCACCACATCCCAGTGGCATGGGTCCACCACATCCCAGTGGCATGGGTCAACCACATCCCAGTGGCATGGGTCAACCACATCCCAGTGGTATGGGTCCACCTCCCCCTAGTGGCATGTTGCCACCTGGGCCGCGAATAGGACCACCCACAAATATAGGCTACCCTCAAAACAGTATGAATCCACAAACTGCAGCTATTGGAAGTCATCAACTACCTAGTGGCATGCCACAATCATCTGTTGGAGGCCCATCTGTTGGAGGCCCTTATCCAACGTCTTCTGTGGCTAGTCATTTACCACCCTCTATGGGACAATACCCACCACAAGGAAACATTGTTCAGCAACCAGGGAGTTTTCAACAGACACAGCAACCCCAACAGTATACTCCCTTGCCTGGTTCACACTACAACATCCCACCTCAGGGAATGCCCCCACCTTCTGGACAATCAATGCATCCGCCACCACCAGGTGGACTTGGGCCAATGGGGCCCCCAGGGCCAAATCAATTTCCAGGTTCTGCTCCTTACAATCAACAACCTGCAGGCTACCCAGGCCAACAATCACAACAACCTATGCAGCCTCCACAGCAACAGAAACGACTTGATCCTGATCAAATGCCTAGTCCTGTGAGTTTTTCCAACTTGCTATTGACCCTTTTTGTTTGTCCTTCATGGACATTGAGGTGCTTGTACAAGACTTTTACCTTAAAAGTGCCATTTTGGCTTACCAGATTTTAATATTTAAATAATGATTAACGGGGTTTGCTGTCTGTATTTTAGTGATTTTAAAATTGTTATTCTTCAAAATTTTAGGAACATTTGAACTTATTCAATGAGATTATAGATCTAATGTTGGAGGAATAAGAACAAATTTATTTATTTAATATAGTTTGCATTTGTAATAATTCCTTATTATTTTTAAGATAATAACACAATATTTTAAGAAATACTATTTTAAATTAATTTGCCAGATACAAGTGATAGAAGATGATAAGCGGAATAGATCTGGAGTCTATCAGACCAACACCAAAGGAAGTGTACCTCCTCTGGTTACTACAAATTTCCTTACACAAGATCAAGGTTGGTCTCATTACAATTCAATAAATGCATGCTTTAGATAATCATTTGTGTTAAAACTATTAAGTTATTAAAATTTATGAATAGTCAATTAGCATTTTGAGCTCTTACCATTTATAATACATCTAAAAGTATTCATTTTTCAATAAATTGACTTATTTTAAAGGTTTTATGTTATTTTCAATTGTAAAATCTTTTTATAATACCCAACAGGTAATGCTAGTCCAAGGTTCATTCGTTCAACGATGTATAATGTTCCTTGTACGGCAGACATGCTAAAGTCGTCCCACATACCTTTTGCCCTTGCCCTGACACCATTTGCAGAATTGGATGCTCAAGAGGTACTTTAATGAACAATTTCTACCTAGTAAACTGCACAATAATTCAGGGTTTAATATACCTGTCATTTTGATAAACATGATTGAACAGTTGCAATAGAAATAAGTGGAGGACATTTAGTTGAAAAGTGTTTACAAAAAAAATAGATGTGTTTTCCTTGAATATTTGTGACGTGTTTTATATTTTAACAAATTATCAGCAACCACCTCCCTTGGTAGACTTGGGAGAATTGGGCCCAGTAAGATGCAAGCGTTGTAAGGCATACATGAACCCTTTCATGCAGTTTATTGATGGAGGCAGAAGGTTTCAGTGTGTATTTTGCGGTGCTGCAACAGATGGTGAGAACAGTTATTTCATTTTTCACTGGTAATCTCTTAAGTCTGACTTCAATAGACATTTTGAATACATTACAACACTAAAGATGAAAATTGCTTAAAAATTAGTTGACGGTTAATAAAATGGATTAGATACCTATATGAGCAGTGCTCACTGGCCTTTTGGGAATGGCAAAAAATGGAGGGAGGCATCCTTTAACAGTTGGAAAATTATTTATTTCATTAAGATATAAAATGCACACACATAGAAAGGTACATGCTTTAAAAATGTTGAGGAATGAAAAATATATCGTTTAAGTGAACACATTTTCAAGGATGTTTGTTAATGAGTTGATCTTTATTACACATTACAATTTTTTCATAGTGCCAAATGAATATTTTGCTCACTTGGATCACACTGGTCGTCGAGTTGACTGCTACAATAGGGCTGAGCTATGTTTAGGATCTTATGAATTTGTTGCTACTAAAGATTATTGCAAGGTAGGTTTCTTGTGAAATATTCAATAGTTCTTTTATATCTTGAGGGCCCATGATCAAAGCATTGATCATTCTGGCTCATATACTTAAAGAGAATATTACATAGCCATGTAATATTTACATGGTGCTTATATGTCCTTGAAAGCTTTCAAAAGCAGCAGTTAAGGCGACTACACTTGATACATTTGCATTTATTGCCTCCTGTCTTCCAACCCCAGTTCATAATACCGTCACCGAGTAGCTCTTGCAACCAGTGAAGTATCCCCCTCAAAACCATTCAGTTACATCCCGAAACCCTTTACAAACATAGGAGCCAGAATGATTAATACATTGATCATAGGCATTCAAAATATAGAAGAAGAGGGGGGGCTTATGTATTTTATGATTTAACTTAAGTTTATAAAATAATGCTTATTTCCTCTTTGAAATACACTATATATTATCTAGAAAATATTTAAAGACAACCATTTTTAAGAGTGGCAACTTCCTGTAAAATTATATATATATCTTTAATTTATTTATTTGTGCTTTTCAGAATGGATCACCGCCTAAGGAGCCAGCTTTTATTTTCATGATTGATGTGTCATATAACAGTGTCAAAAGTGGCCTCGCTCAGCTTATATGTGATAAATTAAAAACTGAGATTCTTGTGAATTTGCCTAAGTAAGTTTTAAAAAATATTTTTTGAATTAAAAAATATGACACTATCTCGCTTTAAAAATTTATTGAGCTTTGGCTCTAAGGCTATGAGTTTCAAAATAATTCAAAATCAAGTCAATTAGTGATGTTCTGATTGAATCCAGTTGAACAGTTGAAAATAAAAAGCTGGAAAGAAATAAGCAAATAATTTTGTAAGCTTTAAAGCATTGTAGGACGGACATGTCCAAAGGATTGGTATTTTTACTTCGGTCTCCACATACTCCTTATTTCTTTTATAACCTTTACAATAAATATGATCTCTTAAAAGCTTGTGTACAAAGCATGTTTTAGATAGGAATGCGCCATTTGTTTAAAATATCCTTGTGCTTTATATAAATATACATAAGTATCCTATTACCTACGAGTTATTTAAAAATTGTGAATTAAAGTGAGTTTCAGATTACTTTGATAACTGTAATAAATTATTTAGTAGATATGACAAGATGTAAATTTTGTATACCTTATCTTTTTTAAAGGAGCATGTATTGTAGCTTAGTTCTGAACAAACATTATGCAGTTTGTAGTGTTGCTGTCATATAGGTTTTGATGTTGATTTTAAATATTTTTTATTTTTAGAGAAGTAGGTGCTGATGAATCTGAGATCAGAGTTGGTTTTGTCACCTACCATAAAGAGCTCCACTTTTACAATGTCAAGGTTAGTATTTTATATACATATCCTCTACCTTGTTTGCTCTATCAAAATAATACATATGATCCATTTGGAAAACCTAAACTCATTATTAATAAGATAGCATCAAGGGTGAACGAGGAACACAACACAAATCTTCTTTGGCATCATGGACTTAAAATAGCAATGTATAACAAAATAAAAGTTGTTTTTTTCCCCACTATGTCCTTAAATTTCTTTCTTGTTTGTCAGAGCTCCTTAGCTCAACCTCAGATGATGGTTGTATCAGACTTAGAGGATATGTTCGTCCCACTAGTTGAAGGTTTTCTTGTAAAGTTGTCTGAATCTGAGGCTGTGATAGACAGGTAAAACTTTGATAATTCCTTATATTCTTTTGGTGCTTTCTATACAGCAACAATAAAGTGTTGTAAATAAATAATGTCTTCCTGGCTGAGTGCATACTATACATGAATAAGTTGGTCAAAAGCTTCTTCCAATCATCTGTGTTTTAATTGCCTTGACACTCAAACATGACTTCTTTTTGTCTCTTAATTTTTGAGTCCAAAAAATTGCATCCTTTACAAAAGTTGTTCATTTATTTATTTTCTCCTAGATGTGTCATGGAAATTTTTCAGCTGTTATTAATTTATCATAATTGTTTTAAAAAAAATAAAATTAATCTTATTTACATGATATGATACATATATAATTAATGATTATTATTCCTTTGTTGTCCAGCTTATTGTCTCAGATTCCCCAATTATTTGCTGATTCTAAAGAAACAGAGCTGGTTCTTGGACCTGTAATTCAAGCTGGATTGGATGCTCTCAAGTCTGCTGATAGGGCTGGAAGACTCTACATATTTCACACAGGGTTACCAACTGCTGAGGCTCCAGGGAAATTAAAAAATAGAGATGATCGCAAATTGCTGGGCACTGAAAAAGAAAAGGTACTTGTATCGAAATGGAGAGTAATTTAAATTTTCCCATTTTGTAGAAGAAACATATTTCTAACATTTCTATTATCTCATTTTGTATTACATTTGATCCAGGCAGCCCATTTTAGTAAAATAATACCTACATCAATATTCTCATTTGGTAAATAACCCTTGGTATGCTACTTTAACATAGAAGAGGGCAAAATAAAATATTACAGTTTTAACATTGAAAATAATTGGAGCAAAGCACCTTATTTGTTAACATTTTCTTTATATAAATTTAAAGGAATAATTTGGGTGACAGCAATCAGTGCCGTGTTAAATTTGAGTGGTAAATCCATTCCTCTATAAGGGCAAATATTTATTTATATAGATAGTCTTTGTTGGGAACTAATTTATGCGTTGTTCTTAAGTCTACTCTTAAGTAAATCAAAGACGCTCCAGTTAAAGAACTACAGAGTAACTCATTTCCCATTATTTCTATCCCCAGACCATTTTGACACCTCAGACACCCTTTTATAGTAAGTTGGGTACAGACTGTGTTGCAGCTGGTTGCAGTGTAGACCTCTTCCTATTTCCTAACCAATACATTGATGTTGCTACAATTTCTGACATTTGTAGGGTAACATCTGGCAACATTTTCAAATATAGCTACTTCCAGGTGAGTTCTGCACCACTTATGAATATTTCATATTATACAAGTATTATTTTTTCTCTTAACATTTTAATGTGAAGGCAGTCGGTGAACTCTAAATGGGACATGAAATAACTTATAATAACCTGGCTTATCTGTTGGTTTTGTTTCCCTGTACAGGCTGACCTTGACGGAGAGCGCTTTATTGAAGACTTGAAAACTTCAGTGAAACGATCACAGGGATTTGATGCAATACTTAGAGTGAGAACCAGCACAGGTGATTTCAAACTTTGAAATTTTTTGAGAGAAACATTTAATAACTGTTTTTATGTTATTTTACAATAATGTGATTCTTCTCTTGTTTGTCCATGTGTCATGCATTTGTAGTTCATTTGAATCAATTTTTTACCAGAGGGTAGGGGAAAAAAAATGGAGTTATTTCGGTGTTGCTAAATGGTAAAATATAATAAAAGCAATGTTGCTTCAAAATGTTATGTTTAGTTATTCTAAAGTATATTGTTTGTACTTCCCAGGTATTAGGCCGGTGGACTTCTATGGCAACTTTTATATGGCCAACACCACAGATGTGGAGATGGCATCTATTGATAGTGACTCTACCATTTGTCTTGAAATAAAGCATGATGACAAACTTAGTGAGGCTGAAGGAGCTTTCATCCAGGTAGAAAGAAAAAAAAAATGAACTATCAATTTAAGATTTTGTTCATATTTTTAAAATTAAAATGCAAATCATTGTAATTTTGAACCGAATTAGTGACATAATGAGATTTTGATATTGTTTTGGTAAAGTAGTTTTACTCGGATGGGGATAATATAATAATATTCAAATAATAAATTAGTTCACATGTGTATTATTTTTCCTCCAGGAACTTACAACTAATGTTTAATGGACAAAGTTGTTTTCTTTAACCTGCAGCTCTTTATGTGTTTAATGTTTGCTTTAGGTGGCCGTGCTATATACAACGATTTCTGGACATAGGAGGCTGCGGTGTCAAAACATATCTTTGAACTGTTGTACTCAGATGGCTGATTTGTTCAGAAGCTGTGAACTGGATGTGCTCATTAATTTCTTTGCCAAACAAGGTGATGTTCTTATTAGAATAACCATGTCTGCATCTTTTAATGTGTCATTATATTCTTATCAGAATTATTATTTCTTAATCTGTTATTGTTGTCTTCTTGAGATTTTGTCATTTTCATGTTTATTCTATGCCTTTGTTAATGTCAATTTGTTCATACTTTCTTTAGGCATCTGTCATCTTCTTATGCAGTTTAAATTATTATTTAAAATGTGGCATAACTACTGATAGATTTAATTAAATGAACAAGTATAAACTTGTTAGATTGATTACAAAGGTAATTTGTTGGTGGGCGTTTGGTTAAAAAAATTTGATTTTGTTTATTAGAACTACTTCAAGCCTAAATCAGGGTTCCTACGCAGACGGGAAATGATTGGAATTCATAAAATAATTTTCCTGGTGATAAAGACCAGGCAAATGGACATTCTAATTCTAGTCTGGCTAGTCTGGTGTTTTTTTAATTTGAAAATTATTTTAATTTTTTATGCCATAAAAATGGAAGTTAATTGCGGATGTTGTCTGTTATTAGCCCCACTGTTCTTAATCAAAAGGATTTGGACACCATGCTAGTGGTTTCTCCTTAATTGCGCATGCGCTTTACAAGTTTTGGATATGAAATTTCGTAGTGTTTTGTTTTGTTCAGTTTGCTGATCAACAGATTTTTGGGTAAGTAAAATGTCAAATAAAGTGAATAATTATTTAAATGTAGTTTTTAATAGTCAAGTAGACATTATAAATAGAAAACTAAGAATCTGATCGCTGTCTAAAATGACACAGTTGTCTTAAGCTTAGCCTACTTTGTTCGGTTTATTTTTAACGGTTTTACGCTAGGCCTATTTTAAAAATTCTATGCCCAATTGGAATTGGCAATAACAATAATAGAAGCTTTCGTTATTGTTCTACCCCATGACCAAAGTAGAGAAATTTGATGTTTACAAGTTAACATACAGTAGTAGGCCTTATCTATAACAATGTGTATTTTTATAATGGAGTAAGCCTTAAAGTAAACTTTAAATAAGTATGGAGTACTAATTCTAAATAGGCTTAATAAAATTATGTTATTTGTTAAATTATTTTTGTGCATGGTGACTTCAGAACTTCGTTTAAAATTTATTAAAGCTAGTCATTAGGCTAATGCAACTATTGTATGTATCCAATGATTTGGGTGCCTGCGATAATTGTGTATAGTTAGTCCTTATTTATATTTTAAAATTAAGTTATGCACTCTTGTGCTCTATCAGGTATATCTTTATGGTATTATTAATATTATTCATATGCACGGGGACAAAAGCAAGGGGTTGGAGTGGCTAGGGGTGTGCCGGAATCCGGTTCCGCCGGATTTTGCACTATCCAGTGAAATCCGGTTCCGCCGGATTTACATGTATCCGGAACAACCGGATTCCGGAATATACCGGATTTCGGAATTTGCCAGATTTTGTGACTCACCGGATCATAATCTGAAATAAAAGTAATTCTCTTTCCCGAATTCCACACGATCACGATACATTAATCGATTGTTTCGAGCGTTGAGCTTGTTTAATGTTTAATATTCCGTACATACCAGAGGCTAGAGTCAGCACCGCTAATAGTGGCCAATAGTGTAGGGACTTTGATAAGAAAATTTAAACTTTTTGTAAAAATAAACCAATGGCATAGTTGAAAAGATGTAATTTTTTAAAGAATTATAACACCAAAATCATATTTTTAGCTGTTGTAGTTTTAAAGTTATGAATTTTTAAAGTACGACTTGGTTTGTCATTTTTTAACATGGACTGCATCTCCACATTCTGTGATCTCATTCCGCCAATCCCGTCATGCGCAATGACTATATAGTTTATATAAGGCAACGCATTCCCTGCCTTATCACTAAAATACTGTTTAGACTTAGTTTAAACTTTCAACTTTGGCACATGAATAATTAATTAAAGCTTTCCCTGACCAATGGTTTAATAGTTTTTGCACACGGCAAACTCTTATGAATGAAACTCTGAGGTAGTACTACGATACAGTTATGCAAGTGGCTGTGAATGGTTGCCAATGACAACGTGTTGCACACGGTAAATTCTGATCATTTATAATATGGATTCTACCGGGTTGTTAAAGCTCAAATTAAAACATTCCAGTTTAAATGTCTTTAAATGCATTCTGAAACACAAGTTATCAATTATTTTGATGTAAATAGTGATAATATATTAATATTTCCTAAGTATCGTCAACTTCCGCCATTAAAAAGGGGGGCGTGGCCAACCCCATGGCGAAATTAGGTTGAGCGAGCTGCATGACCTGCTGCGAACGCGTAGAAACATGGCGTCTCTCGTAAGACACTTATCCAAATGGAACGGAACTCAAATATATATCGAAAGTACTAATTTATTAATAAATAGACACACACATCGGAAAATTAAAAACTCGAATTTTTTGGCGCCGATTGCGAATTCCCATACACAAAAAGTAGTAGTCCACCTTGACTTACCGAAGTATCTACCAATAGTACCAAAATCCGGAAACCGGGAGAAACCGGAATCCGGATTATTCCGGAATCCGAATCCGGATCCGGCGGATTTCGCATAAGAAAATCCGGATCCGGTTGGAAAAAACGGATCCGGCACACCCCTAGGAGTGGCTACTATTAACTATGGAGACCAAAAAAAGTGGTGGCTCTGTCACCGACCCCCACCACCCCTGTGGAAAATCTTGGTTTTGCCACTGCGTATGCATATGCCTATCTTAGTCTCTCTCCTGTATTAGTTCAGTACCCGTAAAATATAGTCTGTGTGATGTATGCCCTACTATAAGCTTATTATGATAAAATTTTCTATTTTGCTTCACTATTCAGGGTCTGGGGATAAATAAAATAATGCCTAACAGTTCCTTTAAAGACTGATGGTTAGGACAGAAATCCTGGTTGAACAAGTCATCAGATGTCACTGCTACACTATACTGAATTTATTGATATCAAGTATATTTGGAGGGGAAAATGTTCGGTTAACGTCAGTCATCTGATACTTCATCTAGTTCAACTTTAGCTTTATTGCCTGCCTCAGGATTCAAATTCTCCAACTTCTCGGTTGAGTTCCCAATATGTGTCCAAATATAAAATATTGTTAGCAGAGATTTTATGGACTTTATTTTTCACAGTGTCAATATTTATATTCTCTCGCTTCCTGTTTTCCCACTTCCGGAGAGACGAATGAATACTGCTTGAGTTTTCTACTGTGTTCTTTTCTTTGTTGTATTTTCATTTCTATTGTTGGCTGATGAAGGCTTTATGCCGAAACGTCCTTGTTTTTTGTCCTGTTACCTTATTTCAAGCTTCCACATACCTCGTTTCACTATTTCATTCTTTTACATAGCTTGAAAGCAGTCCCTTCATTTATTTATTCAGGGGTGCCACTTTTCCGGGTTATCCCGGAATTCCGGATTCGTGAGGCTAAATATTTTTCAGTTCCGGATTCGCGAGTTTTTATATTCTCTATTTCCGGATTCGCCAGTTCAATTTATTCAAATACGGATTCTGTCTGTTTTTGTTTTTTTTTAAAGAATCAACGTGCAACAGAATTCGCGAAAAACCAGGAAAATTCCTTGAAAATGGACGTTAATCGCCGATCTCGTCTATTTTTAGCCTTTCTGTTGACAGAGAGCTAGTGGTTTCCCCTTGCGCATGCGCTTTACACTACACGTTTCGAGTACCGTACTACTTCGATAGACCAGAAATATTTATTTTCTGTTCACGTCGGCGATCAAGAGATATTTGAAGTGTTTGGGTAATCAAAGTGTAAAATTTAGTAAATATCTTTTTAATTTAGTTTTTAATTGTTGGGTAACCATTATCATAAAAAGAAAACTACTCGTCCGAGCGCTGTCTAACAAGACTAAGCTTAGC
>CAXITT010000004.1:1944020-1957191 GCA_964033795.1 Lymnaea stagnalis | reverse complement strand
TCACACTTGGGAGATAGTATAGACACTAAAGTGTGTTGATTCAAACTATCCATTTTCATCATAAAGAAGACAACATTAACTCCATATATGAAAAGATACTTTCCACTTGTGGTAGCTATACTTTTGTTCTAAAATGCCCAGATAACTCATTGCAAAAGTTGACTTTTCAAGTCTAAGTAAATTGAAAAATTGCTATTGCTGTAAATTTAATAAATACTAATAAATGTTTACATGTATACACCTTAATTGCTTAATTTTGTTCATTTGTGATGTATCTCAATGTTTTATTTGATAATTTCATGCTTGTTTTTATATTAATCAACAAAACGCCGCATTGCGATAATCAGGAATTTTGAGTTTCATTAAGTTTTAGGGATTGAAAAATTTGTAAATGAAGTTTCAGGTTTCAAGAAATTTTTAGAAAGGGATTTCAGGGTTCACAGCTTTCAGTGAGTGGCACCCCTGTTATTTATTTTATGGACACTAAAGTGTTTACTCAAACTAGCCATTTTCA
This sequence comes from Lymnaea stagnalis, assembly GCA_964033795.1. Taxonomy (NCBI): domain Eukaryota; kingdom Metazoa; phylum Mollusca; class Gastropoda; family Lymnaeidae; genus Lymnaea; species Lymnaea stagnalis. The sequence goes on along the minus strand of CAXITT010000004.1, from coordinate 1,956,677 downwards.
TTATGAGAAGAAATCATTAATTCCATACATTAAAAGATGCTTTTCACTTGTGGTAGCTTTACTTATATGTGTTCAAAAATCCCCCAGAGAATAAATTGCAAAAGTTTCTCTTGCACCTTTAAAGTACACAAATTTTCAAGTCTAAGTAAATTGAAAAATTGAAGTTGAAAGGAAATATAATAAATATTTACATGTATACACCTTTACTGCTTAATTGTGTTCATCTGCGTTGTATTTCAATATTGTCTTTGCTTTTTACAATTTCATGCTTGTTTTAAATTATTGATAAAATGTCACATTGTGATAGGAACTTTTTTGTTTTTAGTTGAGAATAGTTTGGAAAAATTAGGAAATTTGTTTTAAATTTTTAAAATAGAGTGGGAACCCTGGTAAACTTCTAAAGTTCTTATATTTATTTACTGTATGGTACTATTTCATGATCTTCACAAATAATTGTTGGGATGAATTAAATTTGACAAGCAACCTGAAACATTCATGACACACTTTTCTCCACTTTCATTTTTAATGCAATTTAATGATTTTTATAGTATCAATGTTTTGAATGGCAAATTTGTTTCACCTATATTCAGCTATTCGTACTAGTCTGAATGCCAACCCCAAGCAGGTGAGAGAGCACATCATGAATGAAGTAGCTCAGATCTTGGCCTGCTACCGTAAAAACTGTGCCAACCCTTCATCGGCTGGCCAACTAGTGTTACCAGAGTGCATGAAGCTGCTTCCACTCTACTCTAATTGTGTAATCAAGAATGACAGTATTTCTGGTGGCTCTGAGATATCTACAGACGATAGAAGCTACTTGATGCATTTAGTGAATGGAATGGATGTTAAGTTATCCAATGTGTTTTTCTACCCCAGACTTCTACCAGTTGTAAGTTACTGTTTCTAAAGGTTTTTTTGTGTGGTCTATTTTAATATTTGTTAAAATTTATCAAATTTTTCTAGCATCCTCACTTCCAAATATTATCTAAGACATACTTATTATTAATTCTTTCAAATGAAACAGTTGGTTTTGAATTTTCTGAATTAATAAAAATAGAAATAATTTTGTTTCAGCATACACTTGATTTAGATTCATCTGACATGCCAGTTGCTATCAGATGTTCAGTGGAAAGACTAGAGGACTCTGGCATATACATTCTCGGTATGTTAAAATGAACCATTATTTTACATTGTTATTTGGTTTCATGTTTCTTTTATAACTTAAGTGTTGATTTCAGTAATGAAATTAAAATAGATTCTTAACTACTGTCGATTCAGTTTGAAAATTTTTATTTTGAACTTAATTTAATTTAATAGAAATGATTGTTACATTTTAGAATTTTAATTACTCTAATTGTTATTAATAGTCTTGTCAAATTAAGTGGTTTTTAAACTTAATTTAAAAAAAAAAAAGTTGAATCTGCTTACAGTTTTTTGTTATTGTTGAGTAGTCCAGAACTTTGTCATAATTTGAAATTTAGAATCAACACCATGATAGCTTTGAAAATAATGTAACATAACACTGGAAATAATGTAACATAACACAAACTGGAACATTTGCAATAATGTTTGTTAACAATTAGAACTTTATGTGTCCCTAGGCTGGCCCCTTTTAAAATAATGTGTGATTATTTTTTTATTTTATTTACATCAACAGAAAATGGACTCTCCATGTTTTTGTGGATTGGTTATAATGTTAGTAATGATCTGATTCAAAAGATATTCAACGTGCAGAGTGCTGCTCAAGTTGACATTGATAAGGTGAGAATATCTTTTACCCACTAGCTGCCAATATATCTTTTCCTGTAATCAGTCTATAGTGAAATTAATGTTATAAATATGAATTAAACCCTATATTTTTGTTTTAAGCAAGGATAACTAAACAAGTTTCAACTTATTGTCTTGAAAAATATGGAAAAAATTGCATGATTTAATTCATTTTTAACATTTTTAATGGAGCTGAGGCTTTTTGTGAAATAATCTTGTAGGTTTCAGAATGTTGGTCCCTCAAAATAACAAACCTAATTTATTTGAACTATTTCTTTAGGAAAGTGATTTAGAAAATTCTTTAGCTGAAATTGCTCATGGTAGTGATAATATTATAACGATATTGGAGCCAGCATTTTGAGTTATATTTGTGAAGGTAGTGGGGAATAGGGTACCGGTGCCAATGAATGTAACAGGCATTATATATATAAAATAATTAGATCACTGATGAATTAATTAATTTTAAATTTAAGAACAAATTTCTATAAACTTAAAAAGTTTATATTTCTATGCTGAAAGAATATTGTTATCTGAGTCTGAAATACATATTCCGATGCAAAAAGGGACCCAAGGGTCATTGTGAATTTAAGTTTAAGGCAGATGAACAGTATCACAATTATTCTCACTATTTAAGGTCAAGGTCATGTTTATTTTACATTACAAAAAAATAAAATAAAAAAGACTTGATGCCACAGTATAAAGGCACTTGACACTTTATTGGTTAAGGAGATAAATTAAGCAATCAAGAAAATTGAAAGAACTTTAAATGACAAATTTTGTTGGTTCTATATGATCTAATCATTACTATTTCCTTCAATTAAAATATTTACATTTTTTTGCCCTGAGCAGGTTAAGGTTCTGCAGCTGGATAACCCTGTGTCACGCAGATTGTGTGATCTTATAGCACAGATCCGAGAGGAAAGATCAAGATACCTCAAGGTATGCGTCCAGTTTTTGTACAGTTTTCATGGATTTGATGTGGATACTGAAGATGCCCATAAGGCATTGTTTTAAGATAGTTTTTAACGACTTATGTTTTAAGTCGACAATTTTTAAAAATAGCAAGTTGAAAGGTGTCATTTTAACATTCTATTTTGTATTGTGAAGGCATCTAGCATGGCACGGGATGAATAAAAGGTTTTTTTTTTTTAGTAACCTAGAGATATTTAAGACAGGTAACCAAACAATCTGTCATTAGGTCAAGTAAAGTAAAAGGTTTTATGAACCTAACTTGTGGGTAGTGATGTAATCACCTGGCCCTTTCCTTTGTAAGGATAAACTGGGACAACCTGGTGCAATTCAGACACTTCACCTCCTGTGCCTTTGTTACGCTGCATGTCCACTTCCTGTGCCCTGCTTAAAAGGTTTTTATCATTTTTAAGAAAGCTGTGCATGTCATTTCATACGGGTGTTATTTACTTCAAATATAACCAAGCACTCACAAAAGATTGAAATTAAACTACTCTGAGGTTCTTTTAATTTTTCCAGCTGACAATTGTGAGACAGAGGGACAAGCTTCAGCCATGGTTTGACCATTTCCTTGTGGAAGACAAGAGTATGAACTCTGGCAGTTCTTATGTGGATTTCCTGTGCCATATTCATAAAGAGATTCGAAATATCCTTAACTGATTTGGAAATTTTAAATTGTTAATTGCAAGCAGCATAAAATTGCCAGTCAATCCGTATATAGTTATTAATGACTCATTAATTTCTAATAACTGTGCAGTCAAATATAGGTTAGCATGGCTAAGTGGGGAAGAAATTTACAGCTTTGTTAAACTGTTATAATGTTTGAAAATTTTTTCTTGTTGCATGCACACTACCTGCTGTGAAATTGCAGAGTAATAAAAATTATTGTAAGAGTTCACCCAAGTCTGTGACATTGTCAAATGAATACAAAAAATAATCTTGTTTGTCTATCATGGCTAGATTCATAGCTATGGATGTTAGCTAAAACTCACTTGTTTGTGGATGGATCTAATAATAATTAATCATAATCAATCTATTTATATCTCCTAACACAAGTGGAAGAACAACCTACCAATGCTGAAGTCCAACTTTGTTGCAGAAACTTATTTTTAAAAATCTGCTTTACATCAAATTATGTATGATATATTAACTTTATAATATTACACTTTAGAGTGAAATCTTTGTAAAATGTATTCAGATAGGAGAAATTCATTGTCAACAAACTCCATCACAATATCTCAATTTAACAAAAAATTTAAGAATGGCTTTAATCATACAATCTGTAAAAATTGAGACAGTGATTAACGGCATCATCTTGAACCATGAATGAATTATCCTGACAGCTTGTGTCTGATCTAGACACCTTGTAATCTCCCACAGTGATCACATGGTGTTGTTGCAAGGGTAGCATAAAATTGAATTCTTCCTACAAGTTTCTTCCACTTTGTTTTGTTATGACCATGGCAAAGGTTGTATTTGAGTTGATGAGGTTTACTTCCTTATATCAGTTTTAGTGTACATTTAACTAAATTCATCATGTTAATATTTTGTTACCCATATATGCCTGAGGATTGGAAATAGTCTACATTTATATTTTTATGGATAAGGATTACATCTTTCTATATTACTTTAGGTCATCATTTTTAACAAATTTCCATTCTCTTTTTTAAATACATGAAATTTCTCTTTCTAAATGCCCCTTGGTAATTTTAGAAGCTCTATTTTTTTATTGAATGGTTATGGGCTCTTCAACATCAACTTGATTTTTTTTAATGCAATGTGCAAAAATGTATAGCTGTGTTTTTGCAGGAACTGGAAAGATCAACTTTTATTTGAAGAGGGATGAAATAATGTTAAACTAATAGTACCGTAACAATATTTTTCACATTGTCCATTACACTATCTTGTGAGTATCTATTTGAAATGTGGCTTGAAGAGTGTCTTGTTTTCTTTGTCTATATTGAATATGGGATGTGCTAGCACTTGTCCTGTGTGACGAAGTTCTGTCGTTTTAGTTTTACCTTCAAACAATACAAAGAAAATCTGTCAGCATGTAAATAAGTCTCTGGTGGATGGAGATTTAAATTATTTGTATATAATTTAATGAGTGCTTGCATATAAAGAGTGTACATATATGTGTATCACAGAGGATGCTTATGAACAATTGACCTTGATAAACTTTGAGATAACCTTTTTTCTTTGTTAACATACTTTAGTTTGTTACTGAACTATGTTTAATTTTTTTTTAAATTATAGTGTTTGGACGTTAGTCATAAGATATCCCATTATTTCACAAGTATCTCTGAAATGTTTGCATGCAAAATTTGAGGCTCTGTACCATTTTTAATGTAAATAAATAATGTTTATGAAAAATATTGTTTCTTTTTTCAATTTGCGTTTCTTTTTTTCAATTTGAACAACAAATAAATTCAGACATTTATGTCCTTGCCGACAACTACAATTTTTTTTATTGATGACAAATATCGACCAGCTGGGTGTCACATTTGGTACAAACAGGACAAATTAGATGACAGTCTGAATTTCACCGATTGTGTTGTCTCCCCAACACTAAGTAGAAGCAAAATATTGTTAATTTGATAGACAGTAGACATCAATCGGACTTTAAAAAAATAAATAGAAATCTATCCATTTTTTATATAACGAATAGCACAGTCAATCTTAAGAGGAGACCCATTAATAAATAACAACTCCCTACCCTGTTGGTTTTATAAACTTAATGTAAGCTTTTGACAGCATAGGCAGATTCACTTTTAAAGCTTCTCAGACACCTTGGCATTTCCCAAAAACTCTTGATTCTTTCAATTAAAACCCAGATTTATTTATTATGTATTATTTGTAAGCAATATTTTCAACCTATCGGCATGATCAATGGTACTTTTAAAGAAAAATTGACTTACTTATGCTGATATTAAAGGATTAAAGTTTTCTCCCTATGATGCATTTCAAACAGAATATATATAATCAAGGGATTCTAAAACTTGCTTAGCCCTGTGTCTATATTGACCATCAATTTTCTCCATGCTCCCATTTTTAAAATTAATCCATTTAGCTGAGAAATGATATTGCCCGATTTATTATTGTTCACCCTTCGCATGCCAAGATGATGAAGGCTTGGACTTGAGTAGTAGCCCTGACTTGTGGCTGTAATTTGTTTTTAAAGTGAGGGAGAGTTGATAAATTAATCAGATGTAAGTCCTACCAGGCAGGCCAGATTAAGTTGGTGAAATGTGCTAAATTTAAGGACAGGAGACACATTTTGGCAGGCAATAAAGCTGTTGCATTAGTGTATTCTTCTTTTGTCTTCTAAAACAATATCAATATTTCAATGGATGCCATGCCACATGGTGGTTGTTAGCACCAACCATACAGTTTAAGTCTACTAGTATTCTAAGTATATCACAGCTAAAATATGCTAGATGGTTTATAGATATTGAAAGGATAGACTACACAATAGGCTTCCTCTGAGAAATTACATTTGACAGAAGTCTAATGACTATTCATGGTAGTAAGTAAATATAGGGCTACTTTCAAAATAACATTAAAAAAAAAAAAAGTATGTCCAAATTTATCAGTTAAAGCAAACTAAAATTAAAAAAAAAAGATTAAGCACTTAAGATTTTAATTATTTTTATTGTTTTCTTTGCATTTTATATATCCAACTAGATCTAAAGACATTGATTGGTGGAATATTTTAGAACAATTACACAGTAGCTATATAATTATAACAAACATTATGCTTAACAAACACACACACAAATCATGTGACAGAATCTCATTATATCTGTTGATAGCAAAAAGGAACTAATTCAAAGACTTGAACTTTGTGTTTCCTAAGAATTCTTTGAGAAATATAATAAAATAGTGAGACAAACTACACATATTAAATTTTCGATTTAAAATTACATAAATACCATCACTGTACTTAACCAACCAATGTTTAAGGATATTATTTCAATATAAATATGTATTTTTCATGAACACTGAAGTAAATAGATAACAACTAAGACTTGTGTTTGCCTGGCTAAACAAAGCTCTTCTCCTTTTCTATCTATAATAAATAATGTTATTTTTTTTCTTCCTACAAAATGCACTGTAAAATTATCTTGAATCTAATCTTTTCAAAGACTAAACAAATATTAACTATGCAATCACGTACAAGCCACTCCTTAGTCAAACATTTATGGACACTTTTCAAGTTATTAAAATAATTTCAGTAAAAGTAAATACATAGCATAATAATAATAATATAAACATTGAAGCAATGTGCCTGATTACAAGACTGTTGTTACTGTTTCAAGGGTTCTGATGTTACAGCATACACTGTGGCAAGCCTGGCCAGTGTGGATTCTTTCAGGCCCATTCCAATACTAGTCAGATAATGGTGAAATCTAAAGAGAAAACAAAATAAGGCAAATTTGAATCATCTGAATGTTGAATAATCAAATTTAGAAATAATGAAATGAGGTATAACATTCAAATCTGCCTATGAAGACTATCTTTTACTTTTACGGCGCCAGCAATGGCATAGGCCCTACATATGCAATGGCTGCTTTTGTATCACTGAAAAGCTGATTTGTGCAGATTTGAGATCCTATAAAGAGAATCAATTCTTGGCATCAGGTGTTATTTCGCGTCTGGTACACAAACAGCCCAATAAAAGCCTTTTTTTAAAATATTTTTTTTAGAGATATTCAAGACTGATGATCATGCAATCTACTTCTACTTCTACAAAGAGGCATGCTAAAAATACATTTGCTCCATTAAGATGGCCAAAAGCAGTTGTTTTATTGGCCAAATATATGGTTGAACAGCTGGGTTTATTTGATTTTGTTACCAAGACGTTCTAAATGTTACCACGACGTTCTAAATGTTACCAATACGTTCTAAATGTTACCAAGACGTTCTAAATGTTACCACGACGTTCTAAATGTTACCAATACGTTCTAAATGTTACCAAGACGTTCTAAATGTTACCACGACGTTCTAAATGTTACCACGACGTTCTAAATGTTACCAAGACGTTCTATACCAAGACGTTCTAAATGTTACCAATACGTTCTAAATGTTACCAATACGTTCTAAATGTTACCAATACGTTCTAAATGTTACCAATACGTTCTAAATGTTACCACGACGTTCTAAATGTTACCAAAACGTTCTAAATGTTACCACGACGTTCTAAATGTTACCAAAACGTTCTAAATGTTACCACTACGTTCTAAATGTTACCAAAACGTTCTAAATGTTACCACGACGTTCTAAATGTTACCAAAACGTTCTAAATGTTACCAAAACGTTCTAAATGTTACCAAGACGTTCTAAATGTTACCACGACGTTCTAAATGTTACCAAGACGTTCTAAATGTTACCAAGACGTTCTAAATGTTACCAAGACGTTCTAAATGTTACCAAAACGTTCTAAATGTTACCAAAACGTTCTAAATGTTACCAAGACGTTCTAAATGTTACCAAGACGTTCTAAATGTTACCAAGACGTTCTAAATGTTACCAAGACGTTCTAAATGTTACCAAAACGTTCTAAATGTTACCAAGACGTTCTAAATGTTACCAAGACGTTCTAAATGTTACCAAAACGTTCTAAATGTTACCAAGACGTTCTAAATGTTACCAATACGTTCTAAATGTTACCAATACGTTCTTAATGTTACCAAGACGTTCTAAATGTTACCAAGACGTTCTAAATGTTACCAAGACGTTCTAAATGTTACCAATACGTTCTAAATGTTACCAATACGTTCTTAATGTTACCAAGACGTTCTAAATGTTACCAAGACGTTCTAAATGTTACCACGACGTTCTAAATGTTACCAAGACGTTCTAAATGTTACCACGACGTTCTAAATGTTACCAAGACGTTCTAAATGTCACTAATTCGTTCTAGACTTGAATCTAATCTTTTTAGTAGGTCGATAGCCGATTAATATGTCAGAAAAAGACGACTGCCTATCGATGAACCCGGCAAAGGGTCGTTAAATACTTTTTTTTAAACTGATCCGTCCCGGGGCAATTTTCTGTATATTAATTGGCACCATTTTCCAGTTTCGCCCCAGGTGCAGCATTTCCTCCGTAGCGAACAGACTAAATAGAGTAATAATAATTTTTTTAAAAAAAAGCACTTAACTGAAAAGTTGTTTCCGAGGGGGCAGCAAAAGATAGTGAAAATCTAAATTTGGCATAAGCACCGGGAATCGAAACATTATAGGAACCACTGAGCAAGCACGGTGGACGAGATATTACTGTAATTCTGCTACTACTGTGTTATATTGAAGCGATATCTAGCTAATTCACTTGGGAAAAAGAAATGGCAACATTATAACGATAATACCACACAATAATGCGTGATAGAAATATGCTGTTTATAGAAGGTTAGATTGAGCTGAAACTATCCACTGCGCTGGCCTTTGCGGAGAAATAAGATAAGACAAATTATGGAAATAAGACAAGCAGGTCGTCCCTGCCAAAAGTACGGACAAGCCGGACGATGAGAGGAAAGTACGGTAGGGTCACAAAATCATGAACTGGAAAAAACGGGACACACCCAACGAGGTTGGGGGAGGGGGAGGGAGGGAGTACCCTTCAAACAGAGGCGTAGCGAAAGGGGGGGGGGCAGGGGGAACACATATCATAATGGGTTTGAGAGTTGGAAAAAAAGAAAAGGGGAGCGCTTTAAAAGGAATCTTGCAAATCTTGTCCCCGGGCGCCAAAAACTCTCGCTACCCCTCTGTCTCCATCTAAAGAGGGGTCGGGGGCCTCCGCCGGAAACAGTTTTTTTTTATGCTATGCCCATTTAAACTTTTTGAGACTGAAATCTTTTTAAATTTAACTTCACTTTTTAAATTTAATTTTAACTCTGAGGTATATCATAAACCAAAACAATAATTTTGCAGCGTCGGCAGAGTGGTGGAGGGGGAACAGTGCAGCCATCACGCGAGCCCTCATCACTACTGGCACTGGCTACACAGCTAGCCAAAATATTTGGCTAAAAATACATGAAGTTATAATATAAATTAGGAAGTTTGAGTGATTTGAAAATGTGTTCTGTTTTAGAAACGGGACATTTAGGCGTCCCGAGAGATTTTTTCGGGACACCGGGTACGATCGTGAAAAAACGGGACAATCCCTTTTATACGGGACGTTTGGTCACCCTAAAGTACGGAGAAATACGGATGCAAAAAGTAGTAGGGACAAGAGGGTCGAAAATACAAACTGTCCGTACTAAATACGAACGTCTGGTAACCCTATCTAAGACCTTTCTTTTTTTTTTGAGCTTTGTATTTCGTTGAAGCCCCTGACCTTTGTGTTTAGAAAGAACAACTAACTTGGGTCAAGCCATAGATAAGACATTGCTGTTTGAATCTAGACAGTATTTGCAACAGTACGACAGTTGTGACAACATGGCGTTTAAAGTGTACTGTGTCTTTCTCCTTGGTGTTTGTCTACAGCTCTCCGCGCAGCAAAGCCGTGAGTCAAATCACTTTGCCCATTTCATTTATCCATCTTTGATTATTTATCTGTGTTCGTTGCTACATGATACAAGTCATTATAATCTACAAGAGAGATTGCACAAACTATTCTTCCCATACTTTAAGGGTATTTTCATGCAACTTGTTAAGCCACTAAGTCGGTCAGTGACAAGTTTGTCTATTGTTGTTCCACTCAGTGGGTCAGTGACGAGCTCAATATGAAGAACTAAATTATTCTCAGTTACCAACGATTCATCAGAGTGACCTTAGGTTTGTTTCCAGTGGAAATCAATCATCCGTTTAAAAAAAACACAAAAAAAACAAAAACAAAACAACTCAACACTAAGTTATAATAAAACTTGTCTTGATTCTTTTCGCGTCCAGCCAATTTTCGACTTGCTATTTCAGCGGACTACTGCAGCCTAGCTCCAGTGTCTGGGATGTGTGAGGCGTACATTCCAAGCTTCTACTACAACCCCACCTATGGATCCTGCATGAAATTTATTTACGGCGGGTGTGGGGGAAACCAAAATCGGTTTAGCACAGCAGTCGAGTGCGAGACTGTCTGCAAGCCACAGGGCGCGCTCTAGTTCATCTACAAACCAACTGCACTCACATCTGAAAAGATGAACTGTCTCTTGAAATAAATTTAGCTTTAAAAAACAGATTACAGCTGTTATTTATGTGTGGGCTGATAAGTGATACAATAAAATACATATTTTTTAACATATCAAAATGAAATTACTGCCTATTTAAAAAACAACGAATCATAGAAAGCAGTAAGTGACGAAAACAATATATGAAACATTAATAAGAACAAATCGGCTCAAAGGCTTTGTTAGGTGCTAACAGATGACTGATAAAACAAATGAACATATCTTTACAAGTGAGGGCTACTGGATAAATAGCACGTGCTCTATTTTGACCAGGTATCCAAGTCTAAAAATAGAGATAGACACAATGAGAGAATTGATGACACACACACACACACCATCATCGAAAGACGGGGTTATCTGTTCAATTCTACGCCTGGAGTTAGTTCGACGATGAGGCGTCAAATGCTCTTCGCGCTGTAGTCCGCAAGCGACTACTTCAGACACTATTCACATTTTTATGTTTATCAATAGGAACAAAGTACAACACATATGTCTTAATGAGATTTGATTTGTCTATACAATTTATTTGCACATGTCTGGTTCCCATTAAAAAAAAACAACAAAAAACTTTTTTTCCAGCTGAATACTGTAAGCTAAAGCCAGAGGCCGGACCTTGCGATGCCTACTTTGTAAACTACTACTACAACCCTGCTGCTGGTTACTGTCAACAGTTTGTTTACGGTGGGTGTGGTGGCAATCAGAACCGGTTTAACAGTGGCTCGGAGTGCAACGCGGCATGTCAGATAAACGTAGTATGAGAATTCAGGCGAGACTTGTGACGCCAGGCGAGAACTCAGCTCGGATTAAACATACACAATTTTGGAAATAAAAATGAATACATTTTCACGCTGATAAAAAAATCATTTAAGTTAAAAAAAAATAAAAAAAAAGAAGTATATAATCATTATAAATTAATTTATTCTTTAAAAAACCGGAATAAATAAATGGGCGGCCCGAACCTAGGCTCTTTGTGGACCCACCGAAAATTCCGATTCACCCCCCCCCCCCCAAAAAAACAAAAAACAACATAAAAAAAAAAAAAGAAATATATAATCATTATAAATTAATTTATTTTTTAAAAAACCGGAATAAATAAATGGGCGGCCCGAACCTAGGCTCTTTGTGGACCCACCGAAAATTCCCATTCACCCCCCCCCCCCCAAAAAAACAACAAACAACAACAACAATACACTAAGGAAAACAACAACAACTCCCATTAAAGCTGAGGGAGGGAAGGCTGCAAAGCGGTACCTCAGAAATAACCCCCATCGCTGGCAGATACCCGGCGACTCCGTTAAATTGACAGTCACACATTTCGAAGCCCAGAGATCATGAAGTAACCCCGTAGATGCTGGTGGGTCGACGCAGATCATCATTTGCTCCCACTTGCGAAATTTTTAAGGCTGTCGATCTGTGATCAAGGTAATGTTTTGTAAGCTAAAGCGGTCAAGAGAACTCCCGGCTTCTAAGTTAAACATTGCATTACAAAATGACAGCTAGTAGCGGGGACGAAACGGTTTCCAAAGGTACCGGCCTTCAACGTCATCGTTTTTTTTTGGTCACCGGTAAAACAAGATTTTTGTCATCTCCGATCCATTAACGGCAGCTGTGACCAGGGCCCTGCACTGTACCAGAGCTTAGCTCAATACATTAACCGTATAGTGTTCGATAATCTTTGGCATACGTTTGTACACCCCCCCCCAATTATAATTCACATGCAGCTAAATTAAGCTTAGAGACAGAAGTTCAACTGCCAGATG
>CAXITT010000004.1:1869897-1943410 GCA_964033795.1 Lymnaea stagnalis | reverse complement strand
CCCCCCCCCAATTATAATTCACATGCAGCTAAATTAAGCTTAGAGACAGAAGTTCAACTGCCAGATGCCCCCCCCCCAGGAAGGTTATTAAATAATAATAAAATAACATGTAACATAGGCCAAGGAATCATTAAACCACTTCACATCTATAAATGCCATAATGAAAATGGCGTTCTTGGAGGAGGAAGGGGGTTGTTCACAGCCGTAGGCCAACTGCTGGGGTGAAATGGACCAGTAAGTCAGTCAAGTAAGGAAGGTGTTCTTGAAGAGAAGATAAGCCCTGCACCTCAAGAGAAGATAAAACCTCGAATCGCACGAGAAATAAACCACTGTAATACCAAGAGAAGACAAATCACGAAACTCCAAGAGAAGATAAAAAAAAAAAACCAATACAACCCAAACACCGAAACCTGATGCAGCCCACTCGACAACATTATAAGTTTATGTTGTTCCAAAAAACTAACACAAAGTTAGAGTTTAAATGAACATTTGAAGAAAAAAATAATCTCATGTTACACAGTAAGATCGCATGTATTAAATTATGAGCCACATTATAGTGTATGCTCCTATCTTTCTTATCTCCTAAACAAGTCGCACGTGAATGGTGACAAAATGGTCTCAAGTGAATAATGACATAGTGGTCTCAGGTGAATAGTGACATATGATCTCATGTAAAATATGACATAATAGTCTCATGTGAACTGTGAAAAATTATCTCATGTGAATTTTGACAGAATTTTCTAACGTGAGCTGAGACAGAATGGTCTCATGTGAGTGTGACAGAATGGTCTCGTGTGAGCTGTGACAGAATGGTCTCATGTTGAGTGTGACAGAATGGTCTCACATGAACGGCGACATCGTGGTCTCACGTGAACAGCAAGGGTGTGGTCTCACGTGAACAGCAAGGGTGTGGTCTCACGTGAACAGCAAGGGTGTGGTCTCACGTGAACTGTGAATGAACGGCCTAGCGGTTAGACTCCAAATTGCCATCACAAAAACACCCAGACACAAAAATTGAGCACTAGTTTGTCGAGGCGACTTGTCGACAAGCGACCAATTTCTGCAATTATAATTATTAGTGGGCTTTGATGTGACGCATTAGCCAGCCCCGACCACAGGTTCTCAGAAAAATCGGGTAGCCCCTTTGGCTATTTATTCAATCTTTGACATAAAGAGAAGCAGGTCCGTAACATATTTCTCAGAATCATAAAATGTCTGGAGAGAACCAATAACATATCTATGGTCAGATTAGGACAACTTTTCAAATCTTATCGCAAACAACCCCCCCCCCCCCAAACAACGCAAATAAAACCCCCAAAGTAATCCTTACGTCCCTCTTGAGATATTTTCCCATTTCAAGGACCCGTGAGCTAGTTTTTCCTCTTCTACGGTTTGAATTTGAACAACAACAACACCATGGTATCCGGAGACGTCATGCTCTCATGTATGTGTATGCACCCTAAGACATACGCGTCAGATGTCATAAGGGTGACACAGTCGGGATGGAGAAGAGGGGCCAATGGGTCAAGTGCTTTACCTCAACACAGGAAAGGGATGTGCGCAAGCAAACGAGCGACTCCTGGTCCGGTCAACCTGTTAACGGCGCTATAAAAACACTGCACTCAAATTAACAGATGCATTGACACAACTGAGTCGTGCAGGTTGATGCAGCAAAGACCAGATTGATACAACAGAGAGGTCCAGGCTAATACAACTGAAGAGCACAGGCTGATACAACGGAGAAGTCCAGGTTGATACAAGGGAGAAGTCCAGGTTGATACAAGGGAGAAGTCCAGGTTGATACAAGGGAGAAGTCCAGGTTGATACAAGGGAGAAGTCCAGGTTGATACAACTGAAAATTGGAGGTTGAATATGGACAGAAGGTTATTGTGCGTGATCCTATTTACGACGCTGTGCGTACAGCTGACTTTGCAGAGGGCGACAAGACGTGAGTAATGTTTGCACTTAATCCGCACTCTCAGTTTTTGTGTGTGTTGACCAAAAGATCAAAGAAAGAAGTCGCTAGAAAATAATAAATCAGCTCTGTCATTTTGTTATCGTCGTTTATTTGGTTATCAGTAACGTGGATATTTATTTCTAGGTCCAACTGGAGTGGAACATGGTCAACGTTGATTTATTCAGTCCCCGATGCAGAGTATCACGAGTAGGGCTTTTGCTTGCTTTTCGCGGGAAAACGGGAATAGAGTCTTCCTCCTCACGGCATAAAATTAATTTAAAATATATTACAAACTGAATTATAAACTATAAAAGTAGAAGGGTTGATTTTTTAACAAGCTAATAATATCCTTGTTAATAATAAAATCGGATAATATAACCGCCTGTTGGGGAAAAAAAAGAAAAAAAAAACTTTTGAGTTTTGCACTCTTTACAGTTCGCTAATTCTAGTTTCCAATCACATCACTAAATGTTTCGAATAATAATTTAAAAAAACAACAAAAAAAACCAGGGATGCTCATAACTGAATATTTTTTGTTGTTTTTTATGTCTAAGTTGATTTCAGAAGTATTCTTTTTTTTAATTTTTTTTTACATAATATAAAGGTAGTAAGACACATGAAGTCTTAGAATAAGAAAGTTACTAAAGCACACGTTTGTGTATATACATATATATATATATCGTATGGTAATAAGGGGAGAGACTGCAATCAGGTTAGCAAAATAGGAAATGAGTAAGACAAAGTAAGGTCAAACCTGAAAAAAAAAAAAAAAAAAAAAAAAAAAAAAAAAAAAAAAAATGAAGAAAATAAGAGCACAAAAAAAAAAAAAAAAAAAAAAAATAAAATAGGAAATGAATAAGAAAAAGTAAGGTCAAACCTAAAAAAAAAAAAAAAAAAAAGGAACGCAACAAAACAACGAACGTGTCGGCACGAAGCGTTCGTCAGTGAACAAACAAAAGGAAAAAATTTAAAATTTAACTTTGTCTGTTCAGCAGGCCCGCCGACCGTTCTTGAATTTGCTCGATAAAACGTGTGGACCACGAGAAGTAGTGATTCAATTTAAAAATTGTGTTTAGAATCAGGTACTTCGGTAAAAAAAAAAATCATATAAATATTAGTTATATGGAGCAAATTTTAAAAAAAAATGAAACCAGACTCCACTTTCTAGCGCTAGTACTTTTTGAGCTATGGCTATGAATTTTTTAAAGTGTCAGTTCGTTTGTTTATTTTAATTTTTTTTTTTTTTTTTTTTACTTTGGACTACAAATACACATCCACATTTTGTGACGCCATTCCTCCCTTAAAAATAATACTGGTTTGGAACCACTTATTTTGAAATTTCAACTTTTGCACATGACTAATTAATTAAAGCTTTCTATGACCAATGGTTTAATAATGTTTTCAAACGGCACATTCATTCTCTTTAAATGAAACAATGAGAATAGTACATGCAAGTGACTGTGAATGGTTGCCCATGACAACGTTTTGCACACGGCATATTATGATCATTTGTTACAATGGACTCTACCGAGTATTTAAAGCTCAAATTAAAATATTATTTTTTAAATTACTTCTAAGTTCATTCTAAAATACAAGTTATCAAATAGTTTGATGTCAGTTGTGGTAATAGTTCAATATTTCCCAAGTATCGGCATCTTCCACCATTAAAAAAATGGCGTGGTCGAAATGTACGGAGGCATTTTGCGGCACGCACGCGCTGATCATCTTGTCTGGGATCCGGGCCGCCGTGAAGTTTTTTTTTTAGTGACCCCTGTTCTATACGAATGTGGTCGAGTGACCCCTGTTCTATACGAATGTGGTCGAGTGACCCCTGTTCTATACGAATGTGGTCGCGACTTGAGAACGCTTCAGGACCTGAGTACTACCGCTACTGGGCTAAGTTATTCAGAGCAGTTAATTAGATTTGTCAGGTCCTGGCTTAAAGTGCGACAATTTGTGACTGGCTAAACAAGAACATAGTACGCTAAAAGTGTGGACCCTGGATGGGAACATTGCAAGAACATAGTACACTTAAAGTGAGGATCCCGTTTGCCCCCCCCCTGGAAAAAAACTGCCGTCCAGGCGGACCAGTAAAAGTGACCATATGGTCACATTGTGACGTACGTGGAATGTAATTGTTAACTTAAAAAAAGTCCTACCCATTGACGATTATGGCGCCCCCCACCCTCCGAGTCATTTTTCTATATTCTGACATACTCCCATATTCTGACAGTCTTGAGATATTCGGACATGAAATTGTTTAAAAAAATAACGACCCGCAGTAACAAGTGCTAAATAAAACCACTATCTTTATCATTAGAGATTAAATGAATTTTTTTTAAATTTTAACGACAATGTCTTTTCTTTTTTTTGTTGCCAGCAAGCCAGTGCTACTTGAAGGCCGACAGAGGGACGGGCCGAAAGTTTTCCATCATGTACTACTTCGAAACTAAATTCATGGCCTGTAAGCTCTTCTCCTACTCGGGCATAGGAGGCAACTCAAACAGATTCCTTACGAAACGACTTTGTAACTCCGTGTGTAACAACGTCTAATGCCGGCCCCACCCCCCGAGTGAGGGCCTGCCAGCATGTTGGTCCCACGGCGAACGTGTGCCAGCATGGCTTCACAACATGAAACTCTTTCAATCATCGCAAACCATGAAACGAACCGAGAAAAAAAATAATAAAAAATGAACATGACTTTATCTGACCAGGGTTTTGAGAAGTCGAAGTCTTATCGGCGAGGTTTGTGGTCCCGTTGTGTCATCAGTTATAGGATTTAAGACATTGCATTATTCGTCATCTATTGTACAGTGGTTCTAATTGTGTTTTATTAAAATTAATCGATGTCAATTAAAATAATTTGATACATATCTTCTTAGTCACGTATTCATTTTTCTTAACTCGTGAAGCATTTAAGCAACAACAAGAAACAATACACATTTTTTTTTTTATAGTAAACTGATCAACTAAAAAATGTGTTCCAAATGAACATAATACATATTCTCTATATAAGAACCACACTATCAAACATATCCGTTTCACAATTTCCATGCAAACAATCAAAAGTGCCCATTGTCCCCATCTCATTTCAATGTAAGCAATCAACACGGTGTGCTAATCTTTCAAATGTGCACACTTAGAATCACAAAGATTTACACCATACCTCTTTGATAACATTAGAGTACGCGTTGCCGCCTTTGCAAGACTATTTCAAACTATTAACAAGAAGTTCTTTAGGACACAACACAATTAACATTAAAAAAAAAACCCAAATAAAACAAAAAACTGTTTGCATTGATTTGTTCGCCACGCCCGTTGTTTTGTTCCGGGTTTTCCACATACCTTGTGTTTTATATTTTCCATTGTTTAAAAACAAAATAACTAACAAACGCTTTTAGTTTGCCAAATGTTGGGAGCCACTGTGGCAACTTTTGGGAAATGCCGCTTCAGATGTTGAGAGCCACCGGTTCAGATGATGAGAGCCACCGTTTCAGATGCAGGGAGCCACTGTTTTGGGAAATTCCAAGCATAACCGTATTTAATGATTGTTCTAGTTTCTAGCAACCCTATCGGGTCCACTGGAAGCCATCCGCCTGTAATTACAACCTAATGTCAGAGCACTACAGAAGACAAATTAGTTTGAAATTTGTGTCTTTCTCTGCAGGCTACAGAACACAACATGTGCCATTTTTCATTTTAAAAAAACAACAACTGCAGGATAATGTGTTTACATCACGTGCTGCAATGAAGCGTGATATATATATATATATATATATATACACACACACACACACAAATATATATATATTGACAGACCTTATAAGAGCTTTAAAAAAAAACAAAAAACGTGTGTGCGAGAAAATAAGCACACACTGGACGCCATCACAGGTCGTGGTTCCATTAACATTGTTTTCAACTTTACTACACATGGTATCCCTTCTATCTACGACATCTCGCCAGACGTACACGTCTGAGAGGCTCTGCAGCAGATAAGGACGTATTTGTTTGACACGTGACAGCACTAATCATCAGTGTAACACACGTTCATCGACATGAAAGCGACACTGCTTGCATTCGTCCTGACAGCCATGCTCTGTCTCCACACAAATGCCCAAACGCGTGAGTACAAGACGAGAACAGAACCCACCAAAATAGTTGATTTTATTACAGTTTTTACAAGTTAAACCGAGCATTGCACCCGATTCCACAAAGGCCGCCCGCCTGTTCAGGCGTTAATTTAAATTGTCAATGACCAGATAAGCTGATTGGTCCGATTGGAATTTAAAGTTTAAGTCAACTAATAGAGGACATTCGGCTTACCTCCATGGATGTCGGCAGAAATTTAAAATAAACAAAAAAAGGAGGGGGAGGGTGGGGCTGCATTGGTGCCAGCAAATAAATAAAAAGCCAGCGGGCGGGGGTGTGTGGATATATATTTAAATATATAAAAGCAAGCAGCGACTGACTGTATGTCTTGATTTAGTGTAAAAGACAGTGACTGACTGTCTCTCGTCTTAGTGTAACAGACAGTGAGTGATTGTGTCTCACCTTAGTGTCAGACAATGAGTGACTGTCTCTCGCCTTAGTGTCTGACAGTGGGTGACTGTGTCACGTGGTGGTAAAGAAACATTACAAAAAACAACAGCTTAGGTCTTATGTAATTATTCGGAGAATATCATTAGTGAAAAGATGAACATTAGAACAGAGACTTTGGTTTTTAGAGAGCTAAACATTAAGCGACTACACTAAGTAACACGTAACATAGTATGAGTGATTTAACATCGCAATCTACGCCCAAATATACCTAAAACATGGCTCATAATATGCCTCTAGCAATATCTCAGTAGGTCATATTATTCCATATTAAATACATAACTGTCAAAAAACTATCAAAGATTTTAAAATGGTTATCTGGGTTGGTATCAAGGGACCCATGTCTTTCAGAAGATTAATTAATCAAAGCTTTTTTTTTTTCTGAAACGGTTTGTCTATCTAGCGAGCTACTGTAGACTGAAGCCAGAGACAGGTCACTGCAGGGCCAAACTACTGAGGTATTACTACAACACGGCCACCCAAAGGTGTGACAAGTTTTACTATGGAGGCTGCACTGGCAATGAGAACAGATTCGAAACTGAGGAGCAATGCGTGACCACTTGCAGCCCATGATCTCGCTAAAACAATTGGCAACCAATAAAAGTGATCAGAATGTTAAACTAAGAGTTCCTTCAAATTTGAAATTACCAGTTGTCTGGGACGGTATACATTTAACAAACAATATTGACTGAGTGAAAGACACGAGCACTGGTCAGATATACAGAGTTGAAATCTGTTTTGCATTCCTCGAGTAGTGGATGTTGTTGCTGGGGGGTGGGTGTGGGGGTGTGTGTCAAAGTTCACAAAACTGACACTCCGGGAATATGATATAAAACTTTATCAAAAAATTAAATCGCAATATGTTTTACCAGAATTTGGCATTGCATTTGACTTTCAGCCAAATTTTGTCTAGGAAATTAGAATTGATGGGAGAAACAGCAAGGGAACGGGAAGAAGTAAAGAAGAAGAAAAAAAAAAAAAAAGGGGGGGGGGGGTATGTGCGCGCGCAGGACATAGGGATTTTATAACTTACATATAAATGTGTTAAACAACAACCAACCAAGCAATTCCTAAACTAACCGCATGTTTATTTCTCTAGTATTGCCCTATAACAGTGGCCGGCAAAATGCGGCTCTTTTACAACCTGAGTGCGGCTCGGCCAGTCAGCCACAACAGCCACAAATCGGTTTTGACACAGAAAAACATGGTTCTTGACAGGGTCTCGAAGCAATTTGGCTCTCAAAAAAAATATTTCATCGTTCTGCTGCTGATTTTTGGCTCTTTTGACTAATGAGTTTTCCAATGGCCTACTTTTGACTAATGATTTTTCCGACCAATGGCCTACTTTTGACTAATGAGTTTGCCGACCAATGGTCTACTTTTGACTAATGAGTTTTCCGACCAATGGCCTACTTTTGACTAATGAGTTTGCCGACCAATGGCCTACTTTTGACTAATGAGTTTGCCGACCAATGGCCTACTTTTGACTAATGATTTTGCCGACCAATGGCCTACTTTTGACTAATGAGTTTGCCGACCAATGGCCTACTTTTGACTAATGAGTTTGCCGACCAATGGCCTACTTTTGACTAATGAGTTTGCCGACCAATGGTCTACTTTTGACTAATGATTTTGCCGACCAATGGCCTACTTTTGACTAATGAGTTTGCCGACCAATGGTCTACTTTTGACTAATGAGTTTGCCGACCAATGGCCTACTTTTGACTAATGAGTTTGCAGACCAATGGCCTACTTTTGACTAATGAGTTTGCCGACCAATGCCCCATACAGTTTTTTCTTCGTCATGTTTGGGTCATGTCAGGTGTGTTTTGAAGTCGGCACTAATGACCAGCCAACGCCTTAATCTTTATTACAAAATCACATGACAGCTGAGTGTCAACTGCTATACGCGTTTTGACACGTGACTTTGACAGGACCGCGACTGTATTATTTCGCCGCTTCTCAAAGTGCATCAAGTGCATTGTGTTTGAATGTTAAAGGTCGCAACCAAAATTTTAAAAAAAAATGGACGAAAAACAACATTAAGTCGAAAGTTGATACATATTTGAGCATATATCGCGTGCTGTGTTTTTTCCACCAGCCTGCCGCATTCCGAAACCCATAGGTGTAGGAAGGGGGTGCAGAAGGTGACCCCCCCCCCCCATTGGGAGGGGGGGATTTTTCACCCATAGTCGAAAGTGTATACATATTTGAGCATATGTCGCGTGCTGTGTTTTTTCCACCCGCCTGCCGCATTCCGAAACCCATAGGTGGAGGAAGGGGGTGCAGAAGGTGACCCCCCCCCCCCCATTGGGAGGGCGGCATTTTCGACCAACTGATGAGTTTTTTCGTAGTGGGGGCGGCAAAATGTTCGGCCCTCAGCCTTTGGCACTATCCTTAGCTACGCCACTGCGGAGACCTACATTTTTGATAATCAGTGTTACCAAGACCTAAACATGGCCATATACAGTGTTACCAAGACCTAAACATGGCTACATTACATACAGTTTGACCAAGACCTAAACGTGGCTACATACACAGTGTTACCAAGACCTAAACGTTGCCACATACACAGTTTGACCAAGACCTAAACATGGCTACATTACATACAGTTTGACCAAGACCTAAACGTGGCCACATACACAGTTTGACCAAGACCTAAATGTGGCCACATACACAGTTTGACCAAAACCTAAACGTGGCTACATCCAGTCAGGGTGAGATATTTGACCAAAAAGCTTGCTGCAGCAACTGGCTGATATGAAAAGATAATTGTGCAATGTTTTTTTAAAGCACATCTCCTGAGACAATTGTGTACAACCTAAACAAAATGTAACAAAAACCTTGTCATGTTCATAACATTAACAAAATAAATCATTATAAATGGGAGCTTGCACCGAACGGTACAGATTCGAGTTAGTGAAATAGTAAATCAAATGAAATATCGCTAAGCTAGATATATTTGATGATCCAAATATTTTATGCAAATCTAGATGCACCATCGGATTCTTAATACCCTAATGATAAGAATATATATCCTGATTATAAGCCACACCCTAGCTTCCAGTCGTTCACATATAACAGTATTTTTATTTATATCCTTAGTTTAAAGTTTAGTGCATAGCAGATATGTGTTTTATATTTATATATACATATATATAAAGGTCGAAACTTCTCATTATTTTTTTTTATATATAAGAATAATGACACTCTTCCCTACCTATTTGCAAGCATTTATTTGAAGATTAAATGTCAATTCAATTGAATTTTAAATATTTTGTTTACTAGATTTAGAATATATATTATATTAAATATACATTTTTTTAAATCAAATTGTAGAGGCTTTAAAATTGTCCCAACCAAGCATTATCATTATCCGCTTAGATCACAGTAAGCAAAGTAAACAATAAATGTGAAAAGGACCTCATTTGATCTCATCAGATCACAATTAGGTCTCTGGGTAAAAGGTCCTACCTTCTCTGAGTCTTGGCCTGGTGTCTTCCATTCTCTAACCTACATATTTCTCGAAGTGTTGGAAGGTAATCAGTGTGAAGTGAGACATCTGAATCCAGCATAGCTCCAAGGCTGGTTAGTATACTCTTGTTGAATTTGTCTATGGACCTTTGTACGAAATGATCAAAATTTTTAAAGGATAAATTAAACATTAGAAATAGAAATAAAAACTAAAAATATGACATTCAAAGATGGTAATAAGATTAATTATTACCAAAAATTTCAGCATTTACAACTCTAGAAATGAAAGTAATAAACTATTGGACATTCTAAAGTAAATCAAATTGATATTTATGGCAGAAATTCTGAACGCCATACCAAAATCTCTCTTAACTCCATACCAAAATATTTTTTACCTCCATACCAATGTCTTTCTTAACTCCATACCAATATCTTTGTTATCTGTATTTCTTTGTCCATTGTTATATCTTTCCCATTAGTTCAAATTACTATTCTTAATTGCCTAGCCTAAAAAAAAACAAAAACACAGATTGACTCAAGTTCTTCCAATACTCATTCCAGTCTTCGATACACCTGAGATTGACTATGCAATCTTCCCATCTCCACACCCCAGATTAAGATTGACTAGGGCAAGGTTTCCCAGCCTTAGGTGGCATTTCAGGGATTATTAGAACATAGGAGTTAATAGCTTTTACGTGATGATAAAAAATGTTTATATATTTTAAAACTATTAAACATTTTCCTCTAAGAAATAGGTCACAGGTTTATTTTATAAGTTTTACAGTTGTCTTTGCTATTGAATACATAATTTAAAAGTTCATTATTTTCACATTTTAAATGCATTCTTACTTTTTTAGAAGAGCGAAAACTTAATTTTTAAAACTGCATAGATGTTGCTAGACTAGTAAAAAAAGTCGTTAGGATGGGGAATAAAGAATTTGTTAGGGAAACACTGTGTTCTGGGAGTAAGGATAACTAACCCTTTAACAATAAACATGTCAAGAAATAGAAGTCAGTTCCAATTTGTCGCCCAAAAAAATCTGAACCATGCAAGTAGGCCACGAAATTAGCCTCTGATCGCCACTTAAACAAGTGTACCATCATCTGCAAAGTTACTTTGAACCAACCAGGGATGTGGCTTGAAGAGTGTCATAGAGAAACAGATCCCTTAAACTAAAGGCTGATGTTATTGTGTTCATGGCAAAATTATAGGGTAAAGCAGCACTCTAGGGCAAACTGCTGTCTCACACTTGTCATTAGCAGATCTTCAACTATTTTAATATATTCTCATGGTGCTATGGATTCTTCTTGAATAAAAATGACATCACTGCAAATGCATCTGTGATGAAATCAGAGCAAACCCTAAATTTTTATTACATTAAAACGTTTGCTAGAATGCACCAACTTCAACTTTTTTCTTGATATAGGAGTAATAGCCCTTGTTGTTATAGTCTTCGTTAGCCTAAATCTAACAGAGCGTTGAACCATGTCAACAATCTGTGTCGCAGTAAATCCCCCAATCCCATAAGCCACCAGTGCATGAACTCGTAGATCATCTTGAGCACGCCAGCGCAAGTTATTTCATTGGTCAAGATCGATGTCATGATTGAGATCAGCCAATGAAAAATTCTTCCCACCTTAAATATATACCGAACTTTCAAATCTTTTTTCATCTCACCAAGCACAAGGAACATCTAGGTATAACTTGTGGATCAGCCGGCATATTTACCTACCAAGCTGCTACATGGCAAGAAACCACATCACCTTAGCAGTTGAATTGAGGATAAGCCCTGAGGCCTCATTCCGGGTATTTCACCCAGAGCTACAACCTCCGTACCCCAAAATGTGAGCCTCCATCAGACAGGACTGCAAGTTGCTAGGACTCTACACATGCAATGAACAGCTGGAAAGGCCATTCCAAAAAGTACAGCTGGGAAGTCCACATCTGTCCCCCGCCCTGAGAAAGCGAGAAGAGGAGCCTCCATTTTCACCACTGAAGTGGCCTCATATATTTATCGATCAACCCAGATCATCAATTATATTTATATATAATTTATATGTATAGAAGTTACTGTTTTACAAGATACCCCCACACCTCAGCGGCTGAATTGGGGATAAGTCCAGAGGCCAGATTCAGAGGAGTGCCCAGCGCTATACATCTGACTGCTGAACCGCCAGATTTCTTTACACAGAACTGAGAAAGACTACTCCACAACATACAACAGGGAGGTCCACTTTCATTCCTGCTGTGAAGGAAGTGACTGTAGGAGCCGCTTCCACCCGAGAAGCTTCCTCATCCATTGACCAGTCTATTACAATTGTCGGTTATAATATTGATAAGATAAATTGTAAACGGTCAGAACATATTTTTTGTCTTATTACAAAGCATTGATTAATGATGAAATGTTACGGGAGGCCAAAATTAATAGTCATTAGAACCTAGATTGAAAAATAATATGCAAAAGGTAGATCTAAGCCCTTAGAATAAGCAAATGATTTTCAGACTTATACAATTCATGATTTTTATTTTTTATGAAGTGTTGTAAATTTAATGTAAATAAATAAATTCATTCAATTTTAATGAAACTGGTTATAGACTTCTTTTGAATCATATTCAAGTGTATGTAAATGAAAATGTGTCCCTGTGTGGGTGATTGAATCCAAACATAAAACCCCTAGACAGGAGCAGATCATAACTCATATGAGAGTTATCCACCTATATTGGGCAATGTAAGTAATTCTATCACAAATAGGCTGGAAACTATTAGGTATGGTACAGAAGTTACACAACATTAACATCTTTGAGAAGACAACATGTTGCGTTTCACATCACCTGAGAAGCAAATTTATTAGCTGTCACCCACCTGTCAAGACTGCTGCAATCTGTGTTCCAGAGAGCAGGTAGATCCTTACCAACAGGTAAATGAAGTCCTTCTGCCACACTCTCAATGCCTTCTGTCAACAAGCCTTCCTGGGAACCACCACTGCCAGATCCACTTGTCTGATTACATTGTTTCTTTGCCTGATGGCTGTTCTTTAAATATCCTTCAGTTTTATAAATCAGCCTCCTGCTGGCTAGTAAACTGACAGTTCCCCCGAGCTGATCTGACCAGTCGTGAAAACTGTTGATGTTGGAATGTGTCTGATTCACCTCTGCATCATTCACACCTGGGCTCACACCAGTTCTACACTCACTGTCTCCTGAAGTTGACAGTGAAACTGTTTCCAAATAATCAACAAACGATGTTGTCTCATAGAACCTTGCCATTTCAGAGAGAATTGAAATATTTAACACTTCCTTATTTTGATCTGATGTGACAGTTTTAGAAGAAAGGCTTTTTGCTGTTTCACCACTGCCAGTGTTTGTCACTCCAAGAATCACATTGCTCAAATGGTTTGTGTTAGGGGCTACATTTAATTCTGACTCACCATCCACTTTCGTGGTGACACCAGCTTCATTACTTGAGCTGTCACTGTCTAACCAGTCCCCTTGAATTATTCTTTTCCTGGAATTTTTCACAGATGTCTTAGATTCAAGTGACAACTTAGGCTGTTGTGGGAGACAGAGCGCAGCCAATGGAAATTCAGTTTTAGGGAGCGAAAGACTGTGAAGGGCTAAATGGTATGTTATATTTAAGTGAAGAGCTTGGCTCAGTGTAAGACACACTTGGTTGGCTTCATCTAACTCTGTTTTGGACAGGGTTGGAGACTGTGGACAAATTTGGAAACATTTAAAGAGATGTTTTTGAAGAACTTTATAACTATCAGTATTTTGATAATCAAGTGAAACAAAATCCTCTTTTTACTTTTCAGATCATTGTGAATTAAACATACTGCACAGTAAAACACTACTAATAATAATAATAATAAGAGGTCTTATATAGCGCTGTACCCAAGCCTAGGGCTGGGCTCACCGCGCTGTACATAAAAATTTTATCAAAAGAGACATAATCATGACATTAAAATAAAATACATTAATGAAAAAAAGAACAGCAATGTATATTCACCCACCCCACCACATAACTTTTAAAAGGCAAACCATAGACGGCTGCCAGTAAGATCGTTTATTGGTCAGAGTAGGGGAATCAGTCAGGGTAGCATAATTTAAAAAGATGTTTTTAGTGCAGTTTTGAAGGCCTGGGTGGTTGGTATATTGCATGAAAGTCACTGTGTGTTAGACACAACAGAAAGAGACAAGTTCTTCATTTACAAAAATCCCAAACTTTTACACATACTCAACCCCATAATGTTGAGTAATGGCAGAATCTAAGTTAGATACAATTTAGATGGTATAATAGTTACCATTAAAATGTTTACCTTTAAATACTTGAGCACAGTCTCAGATGAAACCATAACTCCTGAGGGTAACCCAAGCAATGTTTCCTCACACTCCAAATGTAACACAGGAAGAGTTACTCCTCCTTCCTTGTCTTTCGAAACATCGTTTCTCAAGACATTTTCCCCCCTTAAAAAATCAGATTTTCTCCCTTTTCTTTTTGAAGTTGGGGTCGAGGCAGTATCAACTGATTTATCAACGTCGTCATCATCATTAATGACCATTCTCCTCTGCCTTTTACTGGGAGGCCTCAAGCAAAGAAAGTCATTGTCATCATCAGACTTGATTAAATTAGAATCCTCTGATTTCACTGTAGATTTGGCTGATCTTCCAAGCAAACACACTGTACCATCTGCTGGACTATTCTTGGAATGTACAAGTGCCGATATCAGATCTCCAGACAGAGGAGATTGTTTGCGACCACCACCAGATTCACACCAATACTGCAGATAGAGCAAACAGCGCCTGATATCTCCGTTCATGTAATTCAAAATTCGTAAGATTGAACTCTGATCAACTACAACGCCATGGGCAAGGCAGACTGTGCACAGGAAACTTGTAGCAGAGACCTGTAATAAACACAATAATTAACCTCACTTCAATTTTTCTATCTAAACTCTGATTTTTATCTAAACTCTGATTTTTATCTAAACTCTGATGTTTATCAAACTTATTACTTAGACCTTTGTTAATGATAATAAAACACAACTCTCAGCGTGGTGTCAAAAGAAGCTACTTTTCTTTTGTATACAGAGTGGCGATAAAGTTGAAAAACTTGAATATGTTACTCTGCTATTACCTTGGTTCAGATTAAAAGGGTGTAAACAAGGCAAACGTCTTATCATCAAATTATACCTGGGCACAGTACTGTTATACATTTAGGGAGGATGATCATTTTAAAAAAAAAACCTGAATAGCTGCTATTATTCCTGTTAGTTCTTACCAAGGTTGGTTGTTTTAATATGATATGATCATGGCGAGAAGGTAGCTGGAGATGAAAATACGAATCTGTTGACGTTAAAACAATGGGTATCTTTGTTGAGGTCATAAAATACTGCACCGTACTCAGGAAACCTTTGTCTTCTTCAAAGAAAACGTCAACCTGTTTTAAAGAGGAAATCAGAAACTTGGTAAGGGTAACTTAAGTTCACAATGTTTTCATTATGCTACATATATTCAACTTGATAATGGTTACTGAAGTTTACATTAAGTTACACATATTCAATGTGCTAAGTTAACGTCCATGTTATATTTAATGACAAATTATTGAACATTATTTATATGTCTTTTAAATATTATTTTAACATACTCTTGCTTAATTTTATACATTATTTACTCTCAAACAATAGTCACATTTTGATTTTTTTTTGCATAAAGCTAGACTAATGTACATAGTATATTGTATCATACTAATGAAAATATCTAAGGAATGATTATATTGTTCAACAGTTGAATAAAGTAGAGTGAAAGATAATGTTTATTTCCTAAGTCAAACTGATCTGACCTCATCAAATAAAATCAATGAAGCTGAGGCTAGATTAAGAGATCCTGAAGTGGTATCATCATTCAAAATTCCAAGTCTGGCCTCAGGTTCAAGTTTAGAGCCTTTGGTCTTTTCTGTTGTGAGGTAAAAGAATGAAATACAATTTATTAAAAACATTTTTTAAAGTTCACCCGTCTTTACAATGAATAAAAATAAATTTCTTGGGTACAAAATAGTGGTAAATTAAATTTGTCAAAATTCAGGTATTTAGAAGTTAATGTCCTAAAATAATGTAAGCTAATATTAGAAACTTTGTATTATCCTAATGATATAAATTAACTAAATAAATAATTTCAGAACATTTTTGACTAATCACTAAAACAAACCTGCCCCTTTTGTTTGTTTCTGTGAAGACTTTTTGTTGTTAAGTGATTTTGGGGTCTGATTTTTTGAAGTGTCAGAAGATTTTTTTAATGTTGTTGGGGTCCGAAACAGGTTGGCAAAGGCAGATGCTGACTGAGTGACAGCAGCTTTACTCTTGTCCTGCTTGCCTGAACTTCTTTTTTCTATTACCGGTATTTGTAAAAGAATAAAATAAACAGGCATGATATTTTCCATTTGAGGGTAAGGAATTGATTTAGACATCTATTTAAGATTAATGAAAAATCTTAGTATACAGACTTGGTTACTCTGGAACTTAAAATATTGTACAATATCATTTCGGAATGGTCCTTTACTATCATAAAATCGTACAATACCCTATAGTTAATAAAAAACATACAGTACAATGTATAACAGTATAATGTATACAGTGGCATAGGAAGGGGGTGCATAGAGGGGCAGTCAGTCCGACGTGACACTTTTTTCTCTATAAGGAGGGGTGTAATTTTCAAACAGTAATTTTCTATTTGAAGGGGGCGGCAAAAGTATCAGGTCGACCCAGGTGGCACTAACCCTAGCTACGCTTCTGAATGTATACAATAACTATATACCAACTAAAGGTCACTTTCCCATAAGCACATGACTGACAAAGATAGGGGTGGGGAAGTGAAAATCCAGACACCTGCTCAAGTCACCCGGGGGAAAGTTGGGGTGGGGTTTGGGGAGGGTACTGAGCCCCCTACCAAGAACATTGTTAAAAAAATTCAAAATGCAGGGATGTCTTTTGGCGTACATGTATAGTCAAATAAAACTTCATGACTGGGATCAGGCAATGAATTTAATGTTGGAACTTTCTACACTTACTCAGAGAACAAATAAAAAATGTTTGTGGAATATTAGGTCCCTTCTTTTACCTAGCTATATTTATATAAATCCTTCAATTTTAGTTACTAAATGGTAAAATTGTTAACAATTTTTTTTTTAAAGATTACTTATTTCAATCTATCTTTTAAAATCATTCTAAGAGGGGCTGGTGCACAATGGTGCATACAGTCACATAAAAGTGATGTGCATATATATATATAAAAACATACATATATATATATAAAATGTGCGTTTATGCCAAAAATGAAAATAATAGCTAATTGGATAAAGAAATAAATTCACTTTTTATACATCCGGCGGGCCGCAGGTTTAGCCACCCCTACATTAAGTCTAAAAGTTTGCTTTCTCCGTTAACATAGTCTAATATTAATAAGGTATACTGGGAAAAGGGAAGAGGAGTTTGGAACCAAACTGGGGTATTAAAGTGTTGTACAGCTGCTTTTTAGACATAGGAAAAAAAAGTCAAATCTAACGCTACTATGCGGAGCGGTTGAGAATGCATTAAAAATTATATTTTTTACTAAATAAATCTGTTGTTTTCTCTATTTTCGTAATCCCAGTGGTTCAGCCAAAGAATGAAATAATTACATCACTAAATTATGCCATACAGCTCTGCAAATGTTTTCTAAATGTTTCACAAGGCGACTACGCTAATATTTCTTTTGCTGTATCCTATACAGTTCATTGTGAAAACACAAAGCAAAAATATGACGTTCATCACCATCATTACGAAATGAGGTGGTGTTATTTTATAGCCTTGAAATATGTTTAGACACTCCCACTAACCCCTTCCACTCATATGTCCCACTAGTAAGTCAACACCCCCCCCCCACTCTAAGTGTGTATGTAATTATAGATGGTGCCCAACCAAATTGTATTTCTGGGTCCATTCATCCCCAGGTGAATAAAAGAACTAAAATGAACAATGGAACATGCATTTTTTTTAAATCTGAAAAACTACGGGAACACATTTTTTTTCAAAACAGTATCATAAATGGTGGTTCTGACAGGTCTTAGAGTACAATCGCAAATGACATTTCAAATCGCGCATTGTACACCAAAATTGTATGAGTAATCATGTCTGAACAAATTACAATTGGTTCAGTTCAAAATTTACTCTAAAAATGGCAATAAGATTTATTGAAAGACTTTGGAGGAATGGTAACTGAATAGGTGTGGTTCTGGTTCCAATAATTCTGTATAAATCGTTTTCAATAAAATTAAATTTTTAAAGGGTTCTTTGCACATTTAAAATCAATGTTGATATAGTGTACTCTTCAAATAATAAAAAGCGTACTTACATTTTATCAACAATTTTCATTTAAAAGATATTAGACAGAGAATAATACAAAAAATCTAAGCCATAGATTCAGATGATTACATAAGCATAACTAAAAATACGCACCAGAAGATGTTGTGTCCAATGGTGCTGGAGTAGCAGACTTGGACTTGTTCTGTGCCACCTTGTGAGATTGTGTAGCTTCTTCAAGTTGAGCCAACAATTGCTTGCCACTACGTAAGGATGAGGAATTCACTTCAAACACCTAAAATAAGACATTAAAGCAACAAGGATGTTACGCGGATATTTTGATGTGGTTTTAAGTGTTACAACTTCATACAGATATTCTTTTTTCAAATAAAAGAATTATTATTCAAAGAATTTTGTTTGTTACAGATGTCAAACGGATGAATACACAGGTACAAAAGTAGGGCAGTTAAGTTTTAACTATCTGATTCAATAGACAAGTACCGTTTACTCCTATTTACAAAACTGATTTAAAAAAATAATAAGTTTTGCAACCAATACATTGTATTAATATCACTAGATTTATAAGCTGTCTTCAGCTCACTGTTCTGTAGAACAAGTCTAAAAAAATAGTTATCACATGTTTATTTATACCACTGAAGGGAATAATTCAATATACAGATATCACCAGATAGGGAAACCTCCATGACCTAGATATCATCAAAGACATCTAACACACACATTAAAATAGACTTGGGCTAGAAGATTTAGCATAAATAACATCTCCAGTAGATACATGAAACCTTCTTGTCCAAAGCCTCTTCTAGAGTCTTATAACTGGAATATTTCACTAACTACTCTGAGCAAATCTTCAAGAAAACTTAAAATATTGCTAGTGATTAGGCTACATAATATTTTTAAGGTACAAGATGTAAAAAGATCTAAGCCAAATAGTGATGTAGTAAAACTTACCTTGTACCCAAGCTCTTGAGCTAGAGCATAAACAAGACAAGTTTTCCCAACACCATGAGGTCCGCTAATTAACATTGTATTGCAGAGACTGGGTTCATCTTCATCTTCGCTGTCAGCGAAGTCACTGTCATCAGACCATGTGCTGGCTGTTACAAACAATAATTAACATCACTGTCATAAAACCATGTGCAGGTTGTTACCAACAATAATTACTATATATATTTTTTAAATAAATATACTTGAAATCTGTTTCAGCATTTACTAAGGAAGCATAACTATTAAAATTTTGGCTGAATTTTATTTCATGGTTTTTTTTTTACAATGAAAAAAACAAAACAAAAAAAAACCTACTTTATAACTGACTTTAAATAAATGACTGGCAAATGATATAAAATTTTAATTTATAAGTCAAGATTTCATGAACACATAAGATATAAAATCTCAATTAGGTATGGTAAACATTAGGTTGGTCAGAGCATTGTTAACATTAGGCTGGTCAGAGCATTGTAAACATTAGGCTGGTCAGAGCATTGTAAACATTAGGCTGGTTGGTCTGAGCATTGTAAACATTAGGCTGGTTGGTCTGAGCATTGTAAACATTAGGCTGGTCAGAGCTTGAAAGTTTTCTTTTTTAAATTTAAGAGTAAATATTAAAGTGAAAAAAAAAAACCAAAATAATATTACTTAAACCCTAATTAAAGTTTGTACCATTAAAACAAGATATGGCAACTTACTTCCTTTACTTTTTGTCTTTGGTTTATTGACCATGTTTGCCTGTCGAGCCTCTTTCTGCATTGACTCTTTCCATTCCTCCAGCCATCTTGTCAGCTCTTTAACCACCTTGGTGTTTCCTATTAGTTGATCTGAACTCTCAGGATGATGGAGGTCAGTCCACAGGCTATCTAATTATAAAACATTAAACATAGCTATGACATGATGCACATAAAATCAACCAAAGCTCATTTTTAGAGCAAATGTTTTTTAAGGCTTAAACTTTTGCAGTACAAATCAATATTTTTTGAAACACTGACATGACGTGGTGTCAAAACAATAATCATTCCATGTTTTTATTGTTTTGCACGCAACAAGGGAAGTAAAATGTACGATTTTGAGGTGTATACATTATATATACTGTAGGTTTATTATTTTTACTATTAAGATAATGTATTAAACGATTTTGTGATATTATACGATTTTAAGAGTTTGAGGGGAACAGGTCGATGCATTGTCTTATATTAGTGTCCCTTTTCTATTTGAGTGCATTTTGCTATATGAATGCCCCTATTCTATCCAAGTGCATTGTATTATATGAATGTCCCTGTGCTATACCAGTGCATTGCATTATATGAATGTCCCTGTTCTATCCAAGTGCATTGCATTATATGAATGTCTCTGTTCTATCCAAGTACATTGTATTATATGAATGTCTCTGTTCTATCCAAGTGCATTGTATTATAAGAATGTCTCTGTTCTATCCATATGAACCTCTCTGTAATGAAACTGAGATCCAAATGTATTAGCAGTCATACCTTTGGCATTAAGAGAACTTTTGACTGGATCCCTTTTAGCAGGAGGTGGTGTATCATCAACAATAATTACTACATCCTCATCACTCACTTTAACTGGGACATCCACAGGACATGAAGGTTCTGTTAAAGCACATACACAAAATAATGAGACTTTTGTGTCTGCTATATTTGCCTTTAGGGTGCACTTTTATGTAAAGTAAATGTTTTTTATGAGAAATTAATGCGCTTTTTATTTTATAATAAAAACACTAACTTAGTCACAAAGCTGTACTTATAAACATTAAAGAAAATTCATCAAACAGTGCCACATGTTGTCTCATCTTCATCACCAGAGAATCTTTAGAGGCATTATCAACAAAAAGAATTAATTTTCCACACAACAAAAATTATTTTTTGTTTCTCAGGTTGAAGGAGATTATATCATTTATTCCAAGGAGTTAAACATCAGAAGATAGCCTCTTAATCTTAAAATAGTTAATACTACAACGAGACAAAGTAATTTATAGAGAAAATAAACCCTAACTGTAAAGAGAAAATCTCCCCTACCTGTGAGGTCCATGCCAGCTAACTTGCATTGAAGCCCTGTGTATATTTCTCTGAATAAAAACTTGCCATCGCTGGAACTGAATCTTTTAAAGATTATATTTGCTTGCTGTTCTGATAGCAGTTTGTGAGATGAAAATGTCTGAGAAAGAAATTCGTATGACAACAGTTACTAACCATGTTCTTTACAACCTAAAAGATAAAAAACAATTTAATAAAATCCATGCACCATATCTAAACTACAGCATTATTTGTTATAAAAATTTGTAGTTCTAAATAATTGATGCTTTTAACAATTTTTAAAACAAAAAATACTGAATACAAAATTGTGGCTTAAACTTAATTTGAATGGTTGCTGTGATATATTTGAATAAAAAATTTAATGAAGCAATTTTGTAAGTCTATGAAAATGTTAATGAATTTACCATCGAACATTCATTACTAACCTCAAACATTGATGTGGACAGATTACTGAGTTCTTTTTCGTGATTAAAAACATGACATCCCCATTCTAAATTGTCCCATAAAGTTGTATTTAATGCCTCAATCAAATCAGGTACACCTGTCTTGATAAATGAAACAGCCTTTGATGTCCAAGGGAAATCTGCCAATTGCTGAACATGACTTATCGTAGGAAAAGGTGGATAATCTGCAACAATACTAGAATTTGTTGAGCTGTTCATCTGTCTCTTTAGCTCATCAGGAATGCCACTCATCAAGAATTCTCTTCGTAATCTGAGTGTTTCTGGATCTTCAGCGGGTTGTTTTATTTTTGTTTCATTATCCTTTGACTTCACAATTGTAAAAATGGGCGCGATTTTGCCTACAAGGGATAGAGAAAATTAAACTTGAACGAGCAAATTATCAAATTTAATGCAAACATGTATGTTTTTTAAACTGTCATAAATGAAGCTTCTTTAGACTTGAGTACCAAAATAATTTGTGACTTTTAATTTTAGGAATATCTACTATAGTTTACCTATCGTCTTTTTTGTAGTTGTTTTGTTAGGTTTTGACTTTGAAGAATAATTATCTTCCTCATCACTCCCACTATCAATTTCCAAGACAAATTCAGTCAATGGCTTGATAGATCTACTAAGACGAGAACTTCGTCTCAAAGTGGGTGTTTCTGCGGCATCTTCTTGAATTTCTTTGCCAGTCTCAATACCATTAGCACCGTCGTTCAATAGTACAGATCTTGGGGTGGAGTCTAGAGAATCAGGTACATGTGATTTCATTCTACAGAGAAAAAAAGATATTACATAATATAAACAACTTTTATTTCAATCATAATAACTGATAAACTTATACATTTCAATCTGTATTATAGACTTGTCTAAAAACCAAAATATTTATATTGGCAGGTGAAGTCTTATATTCTACTTACAATAGTATAATTTTCTAAAATAAATCCACTCCACTATTTTATTTTTATACAAATAAAATGATTGGCAATATACTGAATATGGTTATTTTTAATAAAAGTTTATAGGTGACCAGTGGATTATTGTTCATTAGATGACCTGTGGATTATTGTTTAATTTCTTGTGAGATGGCACATTATTTTCAGACTTAAAAGGTAAGGTTTGATGTATGTATATTTTTTTTTAAAATGACTTATAGACAAGTATATAATTATATATGATAAATGAACATCATTATGACACCCCTTTAAAATGTACAGATATGAAAATGCATGCTGTCAAGTCTACTACACATCTCTGGTAAAGAGAACTGAAAACTTTTTTTCTTCATTAAGCTGTCCTCTGAATAAAACAATTGCTCTTCTTATATAAAATACATCAGATAAATTGGAGAGTCCACAACCTTAATTATTAATCAATGCAACTTAAAAAAAAAAAAAACTTAAAAAACACGAAAACGTCACTATAGGATGAAGGTGTGTTACAATTTATAAATATGGCACACTGTAAATTAAATATGACATAACTGATATTTTAAATTATTACAATTTAATATATAGCTACAAAAAATGTCATGCTTTAACTCTTATATTATAAATATTTAAAACCTAAGAAAATGTCATTTGACATAATTAATACCTTTTATTAAGCCTCTTTTCTCCTTTCTCCTCTGCATCCAAGACAATGATACCAGACTGGTCATCAGTTTTATTGGGAAGTGAATGTGTTTGGGAGAGCCCTGGTTTCACTTTTTTGCTCACCCCTGCTGCCTCTTGAATCAATGGGTGACTCACAGAATCAGCTTTCTTCATTTCTGTCTTAGATAGAGAGAGACCACTTCTGCCAAAACAAAGAGTGGATTGTGTACATTTAGAGCTTGACAATATTTCTTGCATCACTTTAGATAATCCATCTACTGGTGATGATTCTAACACCTTCAAGTCCTGAGTAAAAGATTGTTTATCTTCCTGAATACTTTTATTAGATTTTCCCAAGGTGCTTGACTTCTTTTTCTTCACCTCTTCTATAAGCACATCTTCCATTTTTCTCTTTTTTGTTGCTATATCTTTTGGCTTAGAATGATTAGTGTCTAATTCTTCAACAGTTTCTGAGCTTAAAAGTATTATGTCATCTGGGTTTTCAATCCGATGTTGAGATGGTTTCAGCTTTGAGGATAAAAGTGGGGACAAACATTTATTCTTTGCTAAACTTAATTTTGCATTGTGAACTTCAGCAGTAATTGTCATTGTTGTAGA
This sequence comes from Lymnaea stagnalis, assembly GCA_964033795.1. Taxonomy (NCBI): domain Eukaryota; kingdom Metazoa; phylum Mollusca; class Gastropoda; family Lymnaeidae; genus Lymnaea; species Lymnaea stagnalis. Next base: position 1,919,328 of record CAXITT010000004.1, on the reverse strand, counting down.
GTCCAGTGAGTTATTTTTACTTTTTGTAAATGGACTTTGACATTTGGTAAAGTATGATGTAATAGATTTGCATTTCACTAATCTATTGCTGTCTTGATTCATTTCAACTGCACTTGTATCATCATGTTCAGAAGCATTTGAAACTTTTTCACTGGGGGGAGGCTTGAACAGATTCAGGAAGTCTGAATAAGATACGGCTGATCCATTCAGATTAGTTTTTGATTCTTCTTGTGACTTCACTGATTTATTTATTGATGGGCCACTTTTTTTCAAAGAGAATGATCTCTTAGTCTGATCAACAACTGTGTCTACTTTTTTCAACTCATCCTTCCTTTTAGATTTTTTGGTGCTTGTTTCATCTTTTGAAATTTGCTGCAGAAAGTCTTCATATGAAATACTTTGAGATCCTATCTTTGTATCTGGCAGCACAATCTCTGGTTGGACACTGATTTCAGTAAGGAGGTTTAATTCTTCAGCCCTTTTATGACAATTTTTTGTTGATAAAGATTTTCTTTGTTTCTTTGAAAAGTCTTTCAGGTTATCTTCTTTGATAGCAAAATTTTCCATATCAGAATTAGCTTGCTTTAGAAGATTAGCCATCTGAATAAAATGGAAGTAGAAAAATTACATATACTTCAAACAATTTTTAAGCAACTAGCGTTACAAAAAATTAAAAATAAAACGAATTTAAATTAGTTAGTGTAAGGAATTTATTAGCTGTTGTTAGAGTGAAGTTCAAAGACAGCAGTATTAGTTTAATAAATGTATTATTTGCGCTGACATATAGATTTAATAGCTGTGGTGACTTAAAATCGTTTACACATTCAAAGGATCAAAATTATAATTTCGCTTTCAAATTTAAATTAAATCTATGTATCATGGCCGATTTACCATGTTTGTAACTAGGATATTAGTAATACGATTACATGTGTCAACAACTTAGAGTTAGGGAGCGGGCAGCAACAGCTTCCCCTAGTTGTAACAACTTTTAGTTACTTTTTACTTAAAGCGTCTTTTTAAGACGAAGTCAAGAAGATTAATCAAATTTTGCTGCAAAAGGCTAACTTTTTCAAATTATCTTTTACCTCTGTAAATAATTTCACAAAGAATAATAGCACACCTGATGTGTGTGAGACGGACAGTTTTCATGGGAGTTGCTTCGTCCATTAACTATGTCTATCACATGGACACTCGAAAAACATCAGCTTTTGGTGTAAGTGGTACCATCTTCATTGGCATACTTCTAGCCACATTACTGGTAAATTTAAAGTAACTTTGCAGATCAGTAGTGAGCAAGCTAACATCAATGGGAGCAGCTTGTTGATGTTTTTTTTTTTTTTTTAAAGAGAGCCTATTTTATAAGGACGCAAAAATTAAATATAGAATATGACTAGCGAGTAGCCTAGCCTAGGTCAATTCAATTTTTATTTAGCCTCCTTTTAATATATATTAATAAGGTAGAGGGGTAGGGCTACCACGTAAGTTGTGTCACACGCAATTTACCAAAAAATTGTGCACATCTAAAAAATAAAATCCAGCGGAAGCTGAGAATGAGAATTAATTTTATCGTAAAACTTTTGTGTGTGTCAGTTACAATTATCATAATTATTCATTAAAATGTAATATAGGCCTAAATACGTCAATAATTACCATAATAAATTTTACTGCATATAAAGTGTGCATATTAAAAAAAATCTTGTTTACATTAGTTAAATGAAACAGTATAAGTATAATAACATTCATAACATGATTAGGCTTAAAGTTAAAGATGACAACAGAAGCGTTGTCCAATATCTGTTTAGGAACATGTTCATGTGGAAACACAACCCCACCTCCCCTATTGATTTTCTGGTGGGAGATAGGTCTACTAAGTATTTTTACACAATTTCACTCTCGTTAACTTAGTTAAAGGCATTGATTCATTGATATTTTTATGTATAATGTATAATTAAATAATTATTTCATTGGTTAAATTGTGCATCTACAACACAAATTAATTTAATATTAATATCTAGGAATTGCTAGGCTAGTTACTATTGATTTTTTAATGAATGCAGAATCTATGTTTTTAACGGCACAGAATCCGTTGAAAACATTAGCTGCATATATAAAATATATACAAAGAAAAATAATTGAAATAAGTAATTAGCCTATGTCATGTCTTGAAAATCTGATTTGGAGTGAATTTGTGAGACAAAAGACACTACTACTACTTACTTTACTGTAACTTTACTTACTACTATATACTACACAATATTACACAAAAAATAAATTTTGAAGTGCACCACGACAGCTGTCTAAAACATTGGCACATGTTTTTTTGGCAAAATATGAATGATATTGTCATAAGTCAGATTTGTCAGCTCCCCTTTTAGAGTGATTTCAGTGATCGTGATGTAGGCTAAGGTATACTGTAGGCTAATTTAAAAAAGAAGAGTCTACATGTCCGGCGACTTGCACTACAATCCACTACATTACTACATCAATAAATCACCAATTAGTACTTTTTTTTATAATTTATAGTAAACTACCAATAGCTGCCTTGAACTTGAAGCTAGTGTTAGTAGAGTACCAATAGTTATAAAAATTAAATAATTCTACCATTTTATCTTAATCTTACCAATAAAACAATTCAATACAATAATAAATAAATAGTATAGGGGAGTATAGCCTAGCAGTTTAGCACTTCAAACTGATTTTTTCATAACCAACGCTCAAACTCAAACGGTAGATTATTTATTACCCACTTGAAATCATTCTTGAATGATAGGCCTATTTACTAATTAATTTATTTATATAATTATCAAATGTTATGAGTATGATACTTCGACGGTGCCTTATTAATACTTCCACCTCCACTGACCACTTCCAAGTCCAAGGCCAAGGCAGGCAGAGACGGATGACAATCGGCCCATTTATTTCTTTCCTTACTTTTCAAAACTAAAAGACTGACAAAATTTTCTTAATTATCTGTCCACAACCAATTTAAAATACCTGAATGTAATTTCAATTTTCTTAGGATACCCTTTTTTATATAACCCTTTTGAATTTTAATCTTGTATCTTACTTCGAAGCCTTAAATAAATTCCTCTTTTCTGTTGTTGTTATTGGCGCGCATTGTTGTAGTTCGCGATATTCGGCGATAATTACCTCCCTTGGCTAGAGTTGAAAAGACACTTCCAGGGGATAATGCTCACCGAAACAATATATGATATTTATGATAATCGTTGAAAGTTGGTAATAAAAGAAATTTCTTAACCTATGAATAAATTACTAAAAATTGTGTGGAAGAGGCAGATCCTCGAAATATAGATTCTCAGTTGAATAATAAAATTAATAGGATGCTTTTGCGTAGTAGAATTTTTAAAAATCCATTCAAGGGCTAATTGGCTACTGTCCAGTGCCAGTGGTGTAGCAAAGTTTAGTGCCGCCTGGGATAATTGTTCAAAAGTGCCCCTCAATATAAAGAAAAAAAATGCCATTCGGTGAGAACCGCTCAACTCCTTCCTAACTCCGCTGCTGCTGTCTTCGAGTTTCGGTGCAGGGCTGAATTTAGACTTGATTTGGCGGCTAAGTGTTAGGCTCTAAGCTGAAAACCCACAATTTTTTTCGTGGAAAATGGATTGGTGGGTGGGGGGGGGAGAGATTTTTTCTGCGCTCCCTTTCACGATACCAACTCGGCAGTTGTCCGAAAATCCGCCCCTCATATAAGGAACAAATGATACTTGGATGGACCACCCCATCCGCCCCCATTCTACGCAACTACAAGAGGCGTAGATAGAGTTTGGCACCAGGGGACAAGATTCATCTTTACGCCCCCACCCCCCCCCCNCAACCCCCCCCCCCCCGAGGAAATCGCCTGAAAGAAACACTGATGACTATTCAGCTTTCTATTATTATTTATTTCATAATGTAAAAAAAAATAATGTAAAAAAAAATGTTGTGGTTATAGATGCGCTTTACAAAATTTTTTTTTACCTATATGCCTGGTGGGTGGAACAATTATAAAAAATGAGAAGATACCTTTTATTTGACCTCTAGGACCCGGTCCGTTTTAAGATATCCATGTCAGTACTCTGCTCAGCCCTAATTCGGGAAGCTCAGTGCCGAGGACGAAAACATTTATCATTAAGAGATTTTATTGATGGTATTATTTTTACGCAAGAGAAATACTTTAGATGTCTTGTGTTTAAATTGTTATGATGGTAAAAATTGATTTTGGTTAACAGATCTATTTATTTATGTCCTGATTATAAAAAATGTATAATTTAACTTTTTTTTAAACTTCCATTTATTTGAATTAATACTTTGAAGAAATCTTACTAGCAGAGTTAATTTTCAATCAAACATCACGTATAGACAGAGCCTTCATAGAACCTCGGATTTTAAATAGGCCCAAATTTATGAAGGGGAGAAAACTAAATCCATCAAATTTGAATACAATACAAAACTAAAAAGGTCTTGGGGGGGGGGGGATACAAAATAATTTACGAGATAGTTCTGATTGTGGGAGTCACTTTAAGAGGCAATTAGTACTGTTACACAACTGCTCTTGTAAGTGCTGACCTTAAGACACCAGACACAACATTACTTATTATTTATCAGAAATATTTTTAAAAAGTGTAAGTGAATGAGGTCAATCCTCTTAATTAAAAGAAAATCAATCACCTTTAATAAAAAAAAAATCACAATTAACCTTATCCAAGCGCAAAATAAGCCAATCTCCACCCCTCTTTGAACTAGAAGAGTTGGAGATGTTACAAGTTTATAAACTGACAGTATTTTGTGACCATATAACTATCACGAAGAATAATTCTCTAAGCAATTTAATAAAAAGGCCAACAAAAACACAACAGCTTTTTTCTTGACGCCTCGAGATTTAGGTCTGTTCTGCTGCAATATTATTGAAATTGGAAATATATGCTTTGATATACCAAAATTGTGTGCTGTATAGAGGCATTTGCTTACTTCCTTTTCACAATTGATCGGAACAATTGCTACAGTCGACGAATGCTTACCTCCAGACTTTTAATTTAGTCTGGAACGAACATTACATTTGATCGCTTGGGGGGGGGGGGGTGAGAAGAATATGCTGCCTTAAAAAAAAACAAAAAAAAAAACTATTTTATTGCTGTACATTAAGATCAGAAACTTTATGAGACACATTTAAAAAAAATTCAGATTATAACAGTGTATTAGGTCTCTTCCCAGACAGTCAAAACGTTATTTTAAATGTCTAGAAGAGTTGGACAAATAGAGTTCCTATTGGCCAATCCCCAAGAAGAAGAAAAAAAGAAATATCTTTAGTCTTTGTAAAGATAAATTACTATTAAAAAAACCGAAACATTTTTGGGTAATTTGTGTTGATTTGATAATGAATTCCCCCTCCCCGTTTTTTTTTTTTACAACGGTTTCCCTTGCATCTTTTCATGTCTTTTGGTGGTAGGGCCAAACATGAAAATCTGTCAAGAAAAGATGATGGCCTTCAATGGAAATATGGCGTTCAGAGGGAAAAATGTAAATGATTAAGATTTAACACAAGATAGACTTATTCTACTGCAACTATTTATAAATCTAGGCATGCCTAACAAAACAGTTTCGAAACACAAATCATAAAATGCACAATTGATCCATTCATTAAATCAATGAATGAAATTGAATCACCTTCCCGGTCTTTATTTATTCTTATTGTGAAACAAACTGGATTGCAATCACTTAGATCGGTGTCATGAGAACCTTAAGCGAAGAGCGAAGCGATATATTTCACAATGATAAATACACGCAACGATAGCCTGATACCAAGGGAGATGAAATGCACATATGTTGGAGATTTTTGTTGGATTCTTCTTGTCTTGGTATACTAGGGTGACCAAATCATGAACTGGGGGGTGGGGGGGGGGGGGTTTATATCCTCCAGCTAAAGATTGTCCGGGGGACTCCGCCGGAAACTGTTTATTGAAATATTCTCATTTGAACTATTTTGAGACCTAGATATCTTTTAAAATTTACCTTCACTTTTGTTATTTAATTTAAACTCTGAGGCATATCATAAACGAAAACAATACATTTGCAGTGAATACTTATTTATTTATAAATTATTTACAACATAATACAACACAACAAATTAAATTTCTCTAGTCTAGGATTTAAATTGAGGATGTTTGACTGTTATCCCCACCATTGTTAAAACGTCCTTCTTATCTAATATGTGAAAATGTGTTTAGTTTTAGAAACGGGACATTTAAGCGTCCCGGGAGACACGATCATTTGTCCCGTTTTTACGGGACGTTTATTCACGCTATGGTAGACCCTATCTTATGAAGTCAAGTGAAAGGGTCTTCATTTGTTCAGCATTATAATACAAAGTATCCAGCCAATCTATTCTTGTGGTATAAATATGCACATTTTCTTAAACCGGTAGCACACTGTTCTTTAAATCAATCAATATAATTCGCTAGGTATTTGTGGTGTAATAATTATTTCCATGGCGCGCAAAATACAATTTTGGATAACTGCGGTAATTGTGATTCTAAAAAAAAAATACCGCAAGTGTGTTTGGTGCGCAAGGTTTTCTTTTCTTTTCGGAAAATGATCTCGTCTCAATTTACATATGACGTAATAAATTGGTGGTGTAAAAAGGGTTGGGACATTGTTATATTAATATAGTTCAGGGGCGTGAAAATGTGCGCGGTAGTCAGAGCCGTAGCGATGGGGGGGGGAGGGAGGACAGATGTCCCCGGGCGCAAGCTAGATATGGGCGCCAAAATGTGCTTTGATATTATATTATTGGTAAAAATAATGGGTTTGAGATTTGAAAAAAAGAAAAGGGGGCGCTTTAAAATGGATCTTGCCCCTTGGCGCGAATCTCGTCCCCGGGTGCCAAACACCCTCGCCACGCCTCTGGTGGTGGTGCACCTGAGGGGTTAGCAATAATTGGGGTTCTTATAAATTGCGTTACTTGAAGTCATGTCATGTAAGGAACTTTAGCAGATTGTCGCGGTCATTGTTTTGTGGGCTATAAGAAGTGATGGTATAAATCTGCGGTGTAAAAGGGAATTGGACAATAGAAACTTAATAAAATGAATATAGCTCAGGTGCGTGAAAAAAGTGTGCGGAGACCCCGGGGGAGATTGGGGGGGGGGCACTATTTGAGATTGTTATGAAGTGCGATACTTGATTGTTTTTCAAGTAACTTTGGTAGATGTCAGATGGTAGATCTCTTTCAGTTAAACATGGAAATGCATTGAAATCAGAAGTTAGTAATCCGTACCAAGAAGTTTAACCACAAAATGTCATGACACTAAGATGCCTTTGACAGGTGGTTAAGAGCTCATTGTTGCAATTCGATTTCAAATATCATTTTTTTCCGGGTAAAAGTTGGGTTAAGCGTGATAGTTCAAAATTTTCCCAGTAATGAAATAAAATCTAGATTTTTGTACCAAAGAGTTTTATAAGTAGGTTTTTTTCACCTTAAACTAATTAGGAAAACAAATATGGTTGTACCAAACCCACAAAGATATTAAAAATATTGACGCTGTGAAGAAGTTTCTTACTACGATACAACCAGGTGTAATGTCACAAATTATTGTTTAATTATTATACAACTTTAAAAAAAAAAAAAAAAAGAGTTATCATTAATTATTGTGATTGAAGGTTAACTCCCAGAAGTTCATCAGGTATGTTTGTCTTTGAACTACTATAATAAGTAGTTTTTTACTACGATACAAACAGGTGTAATGTCACAAATTATTTTTTAATTATTATAAAAATTTAAAAAAAAAAAAAAAAAGAGTTATCATTAATTATTGTGATTGAAGGTTAACTCCCAGAAGTTCATCAGGTATGTTTGTCTTTGAACTACTATAATAAGTAAAGTATACATTTTGTAATTATCTAATCTTTTCTCCTCTCCAGCTGCTTTGCCGGATTCGTGTGTCAGCTATGTATGTAGTTTGCAAATGTTTAGTTTCATTTGACTTTAGAGACTGACCGAAAGTGATTTTCTGATCACTTCTGATCACGAAGCCGAAAATAGGCCGAAAGTTTAAAATGACTGTTATGTAGTACACTTTTCCCGTGCTTGAACTTTGTTTCACACCACATTTGATCCCTAGCAGATGGTAGCGTTTATTGTGGGCGTGGCCTATTCGTTTGATTATCTTGTTTACTACCGGCTTCCAATTAAACATGGTTAGTAGGTCTACTAGCATTTTGTCGAAGGTTCTCGATTGAATTAGAAAAGAAAGGCGTTTCTTCGACGCGTCGGTAGACCCACATATATAAAGGATTGACAGGCACGGAGAGAGACGGAGATTCAGTTAGATTTATTTTAACTTCACGAGACGTGTATTATTCTTTGTGGACTTATGTGTTTATTCGCTTTCGTCATTGTAGATTATTAATTGGCTCATTGTATTCTCTGTGTACCGGTACAAGATCTACCAGATTTTCAGATACTCTTTAAGTTGATGATTTGTAATTATATTTATTTTGTTTTGTAATAGTATTAATACTAAATTAAATCTTATTAATTGTAATTGGTACTGTTTTGGGTGTCGTATTTTTGTTATTTGTATTTCTCTATGGTATCGTCCTTTGTTAGGCACTGTTTGAACGAGCCATAAATTTAAAATAGGAGATTAATTTCTTACAATAGAAGCCAGTGCGAAACATGTCTTTCGTCCGAAACCGAAAATAAACTGAAAGTTAACTTTTCTCTTTCGGCCGAAACCGAAATTAAGACGAAAGTTAACTTTTCAGTTTCGGCCGAAATCGAAACTTGGCCGAAAGTGATAAAATGGCCACATGGATGCAGCAACGTACTCTACCAGAATCAGAATATATATATATATATATATATATATATTATATATATATATATATATATATACATATATAAACACACACACAAACACAATTTCTTAACGAACTAAATGATAGCTTTAGGTTTGAGAGGGCACGTCCTTCGTCTCCTGCCTGGCCACCCCTAAATGTGTAGTGGCATATCGAGTTCTAATTTTAATAAACGCCTTTTAAAAAATACAACTAGTTTTCAGATCGAAAATAAGGAGTGGAGTGGACATTTTTTAAATTATCTGTGATAATTATTATTACTGATTAAACTTTTACACTATGATTATAATTTTCAAAGGCAATTGCAGATAATCATACAATGTTTTTACATTGATAAAATCATTTCAAACTGGCCGCATGTATCCAAATCCTGATATACATCGCCAATATTCCAAACCTATTTTGGAACCACATCAATCAAATGATCATAGGACACAAACTTTGACAAATAATAATATACACTGCTGTGGGAAAAAAAAATTCCTTTATTTAGTGTTTGTCATTTCTAAGACCGGACAACGTCACACCGCTTTAAGTAATGTTATTATTTCTAGACAATTTTTTCGTAAAATATAGCTTCTAGCATTGAATTTCCATATATATATCAGTAAAATTTGTTTGTAAAATCTTTCGTAAAATACAGTTGCAAAAAGGTTTTCGTCTAGGTTAAGTAAGACCAACTATGGTGGCTCACATTAAAGTAGAAGTACTGAACCGCTGTTGAGAGAATGGCCAAACTGAATACCAGGATGTTCTATTAATAGATTTCCGCCATTAAATGACAAACCCTATTTTACTGGACGAAGTTTAAAAAAAGAAGTTGTAATATAGAGCAAACGAACTAGTAAAGGAAAATGGTTATATAAATGGGTTGTTGATTTTAATATAATTAAAAAGGTGAACATTGAACATTATTTAAATAAAAGCAAACCTTTCAATGACAAAATCTTAATTTTTTAAACTTTACTTTTTCTTAAAATTGGCAAGAAAATCCAAGGACGAAATAGATCGAACTTTAAATAAATGGGCCTTTTATTTTATATTTGAAAACGTGAACATTTATTTCCCAAAAGAAGTGTGCCTATATTTCTTCACGGCAGGTCCGCAGGTGGTCAAGCAAAGCTCAGAGGATTTAAAGTTGTTAGCATTTCCATTGCAACCTCCATACGCGAAGTATTCACATTCACCTCTGACTTTGTTAAAAAAGTAGCGATCAAATAAACCTTTGCATGTTCCAGCGTCAGGCTGCAGTTCGCAAATTGCTTGGGAGGGAATGATAAGAATAGATTAGATATAGCAAAAATGATATTGATTAATGAATGCAATACATTGTTAAGACAATTAAGTAATAATATAGAGATCTTCTACCTATCATTAGTGATGTTAGTTATTGGGGTAACTTCATTTTGTGTTCATAAGCACAATTTATTTGATAACTTCATTGGCTAGACTTCACTAGCTAAAGTAGTATGGTAAGAGAAATTTTTGACCAGGGGGGTGAGGTGGGGGGGGTGTGAATTCATGAAAAAAATATACCATTTAGTGCCCTTTTCTTTTATAATATAATTATAACCTAGAACATATACCTACAATAATTATTGTCGCTCTGACAGAGCCAATTGTCACCTAAATATCAGTTATTAAGGCTCTAAAAATATCACCACAATTTTTGGCGGTTATCCTCGTACTAATGCTTTGTGTTTTTCATAAACAGCTGGCAAGATATCGCTGTATTAATATTTAGCCTAGTACCAACACACTAGTCTTTCCGTGATGGTGACGTCATTATTTCGTTCTTTTAAAATTGTGCTCTGACCAGACTCGACGGAGAATCTTAAAAGAAATTTAAATTATTCGCCAAAATCATACAATTAAATTGGTCTGCAGTAGGTCTACTACATAACAATAATACGAACCCGTGATACATGCACACGTGTGATATTACGCTAGTAACAATGTTTATGAGCATGATAATGATGATATTCAAGAAATGAATCAATTGAAAAAGCCTAAGTTTCCCTAATTTTTATTTTTTAAAAGAAATAAAACAAAAATAATAATGGAAATAATACCAGTCCCTAGGATTATTCAATATTATTCCCCTTTGCCTATGACAACTTTGATGAGCATGGTAATGATAATTCAAAATGAACATCACAAATGAATGAATTGAATAAATCTAAGGTTCCAAATTTTATTTTTGAAAAAAAATTAAAACAGAAGTAAAGATATAAATATTACCATTCCATTACTTTTTCTTCCTCAAAACTGTTTACATTTGTCTAAGCGTAATTGAAATTTAATTTCTGGAAATAAAGGACAAAGTAGGTCATCATTCAACTGTGAGCAGTTTTCGCAAATTATTTGTCATAGGCCGAAAGTGATCAAAAGGCAACTTACGGCGCCGAAACCGAAGACGAAACTCGGTGGTTCTCTAATCTCCAATACAAAAGGACACATTTAAGCAAAACAAACTATTTTACAAACAAACAAACACTGCATACTCACCGGTCTTCTGGGTGGACAGCCGGATGCACAGCATGCCAAACAGGCAAAACACAAGCATTTTGGTCATCATTTTGATTGGTGGGTTTTGGAAGTCTTCGGACTTGGTGAGAAGATTCTTTGGATGGTTGGAAGGCGTTGTGATAGTGTCACTGTCAGTCCCAGCTTTTATAGGAATCTACCGAAGACGTCACGATTTATTGGTTCTGGTGTCAACGTGGCTCCCTTAAATTAGGCCAATAAATGATACTTAAATTGAAATTAAACAAATAACATAGATAAATTGGAAAATCGCTGGTAACTTTAAATGCAAATGAGATCTGGTCATGAAAGCTGTTAATAATATCTGAAACAGTTCGGAAAGCAATTGTTTAAAAGTTATATTTTAAAGACTGTTTTTGAACTTATTTTAAATAAGTACATCTTTACAGATTGTTAATGAGATGCAGTGAATAAATTAAAATGATTTTGCTTAAAAGCCATATATTGCTTAAGCCAAACTTTTAGCTTCTTGACCTGAGGCAGAGGAACTCAACTTCCGGATACAGGAAACAATGGATCTCCTCACTAGCATCCACGTACTATTATGAGGTCTATAGTTGCAAGTTGTAGAACCCTCGTAAATAGCCATGAACATTAATGCTATCAAATTTTTATTACCTTATTTTCTACGAAAATTAAATTAAATAATCGTAATTTTTCGATTATAACTAAAGACGCTATGTTTCATAATGCTTGAAGGTTATCAAAAGTAGAACTTCGAATAGAAAAACGTATGAGTACACACATTTAAAACAATAACTCTCTGCTTGTTGCTGAGCACATACATTGAAACAATAATTCTCTGCTTGGTGCTGAGCACATACATTGAAACAATAACTCTCTGCTTGTTGCTGAGCACATACATTGAAACAATAATTCTCTGTTTGGTGCTGAGCACATACATTGAAACAATAACTCTCTGCTTGGTGCTGAGCACATACATTGAAACAATAACTCTCTTCTTGGTGCTGAGCACATACATTGAAACAATAACTGTCTTCTTGGTGCTGAGCACATACATTAAAACAATAACTCTCTTCTTGGTGCTGAACACATACATTAAAATAATAACTTTCTTCTTGGTGCTGAGCACATACATTAAAACAATGACTCTCTTCTTGGTGTTGAGCTCATACATTAAAACAATAACTCTCTTCTTGGTGCTGAGCACATACATTGAAACAATAAATCTCTTCTTGGTGCTGAGCACATACATTAAAACAATGACTCTCTTCTTGATGCTGAGCACATACATTAAAACTATCACTCTCTGTTTGGTGCTGAGCACATACATTGAAACAATAACTCTCTTCTTGGTGCTGAGCACATACATATATATATATACATATATAATTAATGAACCACCTCTTTGTTCAAGGAAATAGCGTATAAGAGTCAGTCTAGCTAGCATCATCTGGTTTTCAATTGTCAATAATAATGTAACGATCATGTGTGGGGAACAACTTACTTACTTACTTATTAATCAGAATATCGTTTCATTCCAATTACAATCGGAAATATATTGCTGGACACGATTGTTGACTACTAAAAAGAAAGTAACGTGTTTTAAATTTTCTTAATTTTCACAATATAGTTAATTACTTGGCACCATGGCTTGTGCTAGTGATAAAACGAAGTTGGATTGTGAAAATCCCTCATTCAACAATGATTAAACATTGAAATAGTGATCTATATCACATGACTGTGCCTAATTCAAAATCAATGTGTTTGCTATATAACGAATGTCTGTTGGCGGTGAAGGAATATAACATAAATTTACAACGAAACGTGCAGATTTGGTAAAGTCTTATCTGGAAGGTCACACTTTTTGAAAGTCAAAGGTTGGATCGATGGTCGATTCTTATCAATGGTCTAAACTGAGCAAATCTCAAATTTGGTGGTCAGGAGTTCAATTCCAGCCAAAAGCACAGTCAAGCAAAAAATATCATACTGGTTAACCTTGGATGGCAACTCATCTAAGAGAAGGAAACTCTGAATTCAAAGATGACGTCCCGCAGGCGGATAACATTGGTACAATGAAACATTGCGACAACTCCTGAGATGCCACTGGAGCCCAACTGTATCATCCACATGATGTTCCCTTGGGTTATCCACTCGCGTGTAGAGAAGCGATTTGCTGTAAGGAACCAGCTTATAATCCTATACGAATAATCCCAGGCCTTGTGTATTTCGTCCTGCGAAGTCTTCATCATCGTCACATTGTGTCGCACAGATGCCAACAAAAATGTAGGTGACGATACTAGCAGTTTTAAACAAAATAGTAAGTGACGATACTAGCAGTTTTAAACAAAATAGTAAGTGACGATGCTAGCAGTTTTAAACAAAATAGTAAGTGACGATACTAGCAGTTTTAAACAAAATAGTAAGTGACGATACTAGCAGTTTTAAACAAAATAGTAAGTGACGATGCTAGCAGTTTTAAACAAAATAGTAAGTGACGATACTAGCAGTTTTAAACAAAATAGTAAGTGACGATGCTAGCAGTTTTAAACAAAATAGTAAGTGACGATACTAGCAGTTTTACACAAAATAGTACGTGACGATACTAGCAGTTTTAAACAAAATAGTAAGTGACGATACTAGCAGTTTTAAACAAAATAGTAAGTGACAATCGGATTAAATAAAAACTAGCGCAACACATTCATTTCAGTTAACCCCTATTAATAAACGCAGAATCGAAAATTGGGGATCTGAACTTTTTAAATATTTAATTGAAAGCATAAAGCAGGATGATGTTATTTTATTTGTTAATTTACTTGACTCTGAAGCCCGAACGTTGTGAAATGTATCATCATTGAATAATCATTCCTAGACCATGGGCGACATTGTCCACGAGGACAAGATAAAGACACGGATCAACCTTTTGCTTGATACCCGCCATGTTAGGGGAGGAAAGGGGTCAAGGAGATCGCGGACAAGAAACAAACATTAACACCGAAAACGAGGCCAACACTTTCACTTCAAAGATATGTTTCAACTTCAAATACTCCCATTACAGCAATAGTCTACACCATTACAGCAATAAAACACACAATTAAAAGCAATAGCCCCCCGCCATTAAAGCAATAGCCCCCCGCCATTAAAGCAATAGCATATACAACTAAAGCAATAGCACACACGTATGCAGCAATAGCCAACACAATTAGAGCCCTAGCCCACAACATTCCACAAATAGCCCACATTAATGAGAGTATAGACTCCATCAATCCCAACAGAACTAGGAATGAAAGAATAGTAGAAGAAAAAGTCAGACATAAATCATAAAATACATTACACAGACATACAACCTAACTGATGCGTACAGGGAAAAAGCATCCCTTGGGGAAAGACAAAGGCGCAAGCAACATGCGCTAACCAGATGCTAGAATAGACAGGATATGTCAACTGAAACCAGCAACAACATATAGCGCTGTGCACATAGAAGACACACTTCAATGCATCGAACATAAGGCTGTCAAAGTACAAATAAACGAATCTAACGACAAACCAATAGGACGCTCACCACATTGGAAATTCAATAACAAACCTCTTAGAGACTCCACAGTATCTAGAAATAAAACAACCTATTATAAAAACGATATATAACCACAATCCCAACCCAAGATATGGGCAAGCATTGGGAACTTTTCAAATCTACAGTCACCCAGACCATCTCGGCGAAAATACAAAAGAAAAGGAAGGACCGTGAGAAAGAACTGAAACTAATAATACCGATTATGAACGCAACCGATCCGACCGACCCCTCGAAATTATAGAGTTTGAAAAAGAATTAGACACATGACAACACTGTAAATACAAAGGCGCTCAGGTGAGAAGCCAAACGATAATAGATGACTTAGAAGTCCCCACAAAAATGTTTTGCTTCATAAAAGTTATAGAGGACGACCAAGAAGCGCTCCACGATAACAATGATGGGATTGTAAACAAATTTAGGAACTATGACACACTTTTTTCCTAGCTAAATTTGTGACTTTTGTTTACGTGACTTGTTGCCTTACGTGTTTGACTGGTGAGCGGTAAAAAGTCGTAGGAAGAAAAAGTCAGTGACAAAAGTCACACATTTTGCTAGGAAAAAGTCAAAGGGAAAAAAGTCACTGGAAAAAGTAAAATATATTGCAAGGAAAAGGTCATGGGGGAAAAAGTCACAGGAAAAAAAAGTCACAGGAAAAAAAGTCACTGGAAAAAGTCACAGGAAAAAAGTCACTGGACAAAAAGTCACAGGAAAAAAAAGTCACTGGAAAAAAAGTCACTGGAAAAAGTCACAGGAAAAAAGTCACTGGACAAAAAGTCACAGGAAAAAAAGTCACTGGAAAAAAAGTCACAGGAAAAAAGTCACTGGACAAAAAGTCACAGTAAAAAAAAAATCACTGAAAAAAAGTCACAGGAAAAAAGTCACTGGACAAAGACACAGGAAAAAAGTCACTGGACAAAGTCACAGGAAAAAAATCACTAGACAAAAAGACACAGAAAAAAAAAGACAATGGACAAAAAGTCACTAGACAAAAAGAAACAGCAAAAATAAAAAGTCACAGGAAAAAAAAGTCACTGGAAAAAAAGTCACTGGAAAAAGTCACAGGAAAAAAGTCACTGGACAAAAAGTCAAAGGAAAAAAAGTCACTGGAAAAAAAGTCACAGGAAAAAAGTCACTGGACAAAAAGTCACAGTAAAAAAAAAATCACTGAAAAAAAGTCACAGGAAAAAAGTCACTGGACAAAGTCACAGGAAAAAAGTCACTGGACAAAGTCACAGGAAAAAAGTCACTGGACAAAAAGTCACAGGAAAAAAAAGTCACTGGACAAAAAGTCACTGGACAAAAAGTCACAGTAAAAAAAAAATCACTGAAAAAAAGTCACAGGAAAAAAGTCACTGGAAAAAAAAAAGTCACAAATTTAACTAGGAAAAAAAGTCACAGGGAAAACTTTCCAGGCACAAATAAGACTTGCAGGCCACATTCGAACTCACCGTGGAATATAGCCATGGTCATCTTCGGATGCGAAGGACGAGCATCAATAAAATTATAAAAGTTGATCCCTTCCTGTTTCTTTCATTATTTTACAAAAAACATGTTTGTCATATTGCCCGTAATGCTGTATTGTAAGAAATCACCACACTTTAGCAGCTGGATTTAGCATAATTTCTTGGGCCGGTTTCCAAGGATTCCGCTCAGCAAACACCCGGATAAACAAGCCGTTAGCCTGCATCGATAGGACTGCATGTTGAAAAGTCTCTCCACCACGACATACTGCTGGGAAGTCCGCAACCCACAACGTGCAAAGGGAAAGGATATTCCACAACGCCCTGCTCTATGACGTCCACGTTTGTTCCCGTCCCGAGAAGCCACGAAGGAGAGGACGGGACGAACCCTTTCCGACATTGAAGTGACCTCGTCCATTGATTGATCAAACCAGATCATCATTTTATGTTGATAAATTAAGGTGTAAACGCCCCCCCCCCCCGCCCGGGCTCTAGTCAGCATGTCAGTCCTATAAATGGCATGTCGATAAAGAGGCGTTTGGCCACAAACCCCCTGAAATTATTGATCAAACCAGAGCATCATTTTATGTTGATAAATTAAGGTGTAAACGCCCCCCCCCCCCGCCCGGGCTCTAGTCAGCATGTCAGTCCTATAAATGGCATGTCGATAAAGAGGCGTTTGGCCACAAACCCCCTGAAATGTTACCCGGGGTACAGTAACACCGTGTAGGGGACCTGCGCTCGAAGGCAAACTTAACGCACGGAAACTGCTTTAGAAAGTGTACGGCTGCATTGGTTTCCCTGCCAGGTGCAGTTAAAAATAACGCAGCAACAGGTCGGGACACAGATGCCGTATGGATAGGATTCTAAATACGGAGTGGCTATTCGTACCCGGGTACCATTGTATTCAGATCAAGAGACTATTTTTAGCTAGCCCCACCTTAATTCGGTTACGCCTTGTGTGTTGTCTGCTAGAGTTCACAGCACGGGGAAATATGACGTAAACACGTCGTCTACATATTCTGATTTTTTGGTATTCATAATTGGATAAGACAGAAATAACCCAGCGTGAGTTTATGGCCCCCAGGGCGCAGTGGCAGGAAAAGCTTTTAGAACCAGTGTTTAAAAATATTAACCCACCACGTACGCATCGGCTACACCAAGCTTAACGATTACGTCATTATTATATTTAGAATGATCACTCGATGACATATGTTAAATCTAATTACGTAATGTGTATAACATTTGTGTTGATTGTGTTTAATGGTTGCTTGTTAATGCATAGTGATTGTCATATTTTTGTTGAAAGTGTTTAACATGATCTAAAAATAAGCAATAATACTGTGCTTAGTACAAATAAAAAAATATGTGAACTATCTTAAATGTTAAAGAAAAGTTGTAAAACGATGATTGAAATAACAAAACAATCAGAACGTGTACACACATTAAACAATGGAATTAATAAAACAAATTGTTTCAAAGAAGATGTTTTTATTGTTTGAAATTACTTGTGTCTTTCATATTGCCAATGCAAATCCATGCATTTTCAAGGCCTACATAGATCGAAAGCAGAAACACAAATAGGTTTTAGATTTTCATCCTTAAAATGTGAACATCTTTTTCCCCAATAGAAATTGTCTATTTTTTCCGGGCAGCTTGGCAGGCGGCCAGACAGTCCTCGGTAGTTTCAAAATTGTTAGCGTTTCCTTGACAACCTCCGTACTCGAATTCCTCACATGCACCGGTGACTTTGTTGAAAAAAAAGCGCTTGAATATTCCCCTGCAAGGTCCTGCGTCTTTTTCCAGGTCACAAGTTGCTGTAGATGAAATGTTAAGAATGGATTATTTATAGACAATCAGATTCTAGTAAATCAATACATTTAAGTGGGTTTAGGTGAAATGTTAAGATCGGATTAGTTATATTATACAAGATTCTGATGAATAGATTTGCTATTTTAAAATAAAATACTGAATGAAACAGCCACATGATTGCTGCATTGCTTGGCGTGAACCCAACACCGTCGGCTGAATGCATCACAAGATGTCATAGGTTGGTGGTGTTATGAATGTATCACTAGATGTCATAGGTTGATGATGTTATGAATGTATCACTAGATGTCATAGGTTGATGATGTTATGAATGTATCACAAGATTTCATAGGTTGATGATGTTATGAATGTTTCACAAGATGTCATAGGTTGATGATGTTATGAATGTTTCACAAGATGTCATAAGTTGATGATGTTTATGAAACATCTTGACCTCACCGGTGTTTATATTTACATTTCATTCTACCCTAGAAACAACTTATTTCAATCAGATCTTCACAATGTTAATCTGAGTTTTAATGAGTAATTTGACACATATCTTAAAATACTACTGGGCATGTAAGTTTACTTTTTAAATACATTACCCTGGTTATTTAATGAAGGTGAAATGCTGGATAATAATTGGATACATAAATATTTTTACGCAATCTCAGAGTCTAAAAATGCAAATTGTGCAGAATGAAATAATAATATAAACAGATGTAGAGCAACTTCATTGACTGGACTCACTAGCCATGATAAAAAATGTCTATCACACATAATGTCTTCAACATAATAAAAAAAAATCACTTTATTTTCAGGACATAACAAGCAATGATAAAAGAAGTACATTTGATAAGAGGTCTCAAATACAAAAGGAGAAAAAAAGCAACAGCACGAATTATTCTTAATAATTTCATTAGCTAGAATTCAATTGCTATAAAGTAAGTTAATCAGGTACGAAATCTCTAATACAAATGGAAGACAACTTATTATACAACACAAACTATTTTACAAACATACAAACATTTTCTACTCACCGGTCTGCTGGGTGGACAGCTGGATGCACAGCATGCCAAACAGGCAAAACACAAGCATTTTGGTCATCATTTTGATTGGTGGGTTTTGGAAGTCTTCGGACTTGGTGAGAAGATTCTTAGGATGGTTGGAAGGCGTTGTGATATTGTCACTGTCAGTCCCAGCTTTTATAGGAATCTACCGAGCTGTGGAAGACGTCACGATTTATTGGTTCTAGTGTCAACGTTGCCCCACCCCCCAAATCATTGTTTATGCAAATGATTGATACTTAAAATGAAACCAAACAAACAGCATAGATGAAGTGGGATAGCGTCTGATCCTGATGCCATTAAATGCAAATGAGACCAAGTGATAAAAGCTGCTACGTCATAGCTAACTTACGCAAACATTTTGGTAATGAGATGCAGTGAATAAATGAAACGAGTCTGCCCAAGAGCCATATATTACTTTAAACACCAAATATTTTTTCAGATAGTTGAAAACTGAAGTTAGACTTTTAACATATGCGCTAGTGCCAGAGGACGTCAGACATATAAACTCGTGAATCAATGGATCCCATACCGCAAATTCACGTACGACTTAGTGGTCCGTAGTTTCAAGTTTAAGAACCCTCATATTTTGTTATATTTAATGACGCAACGGTTATCGTTCTACATTTTTTCTTCAATACTAAAAGAAATATAAGTAATTACTCGATTACCCCCCCAAAAGAGCACATTTTTCATCGTGTTTTGATCGTGATCAATCATGGAATTTTGTGCAGAGAAATGTTAAAGGAATACCTTTCGTCTTGGTGTTATGTAGATACGTTAAAATAAAGTACGTTTAAGAGCATTTTTTCCCCCCAAAAATCAAATCCTTAAACATAGGATTCTAAACGAATGAAATGAATGCGTTACATTAAAAGAAAGTCAACCACCACAAAATCGGGAATATTGTCATTCATCCAATTACAAATTACGGAATATAGTCTGATTAGATATATTTAGAAATATATATTGTCCTTTTGAAGAGATGAATTCTTTTAGGCCTGATATATAAAAAAAAAAAAACAACTGAGTTAAGTCCTAAAACATAATTCCGTAGGTTTGATAATAACATTTTTAGTCGAGAAATGTTTATAAAATACGTTTTTTTCTTGATGATAAGTAGATACTATAAAGCAACGTAAATTTGAGGGAAAGATCGAATCCTTAAACATCTCGAAACAGAACTAATTAAAGGAATGCATTATTTAAGAAGAAAGTTAACCACCACAAAAGTTTTAAAATGTACTTTCCAAAAACGAAAATAAGAAACTAATGGTTAGTTTATTGCAAAAAAAATAAAAAATTAAAAAAAAAATATACAGAAATGTTTAAAGAGATAATAAAGAATCAAAGTATCCTCACATCCATGGCAAGACTTTAGTTTTGTAGCATTCATTCTAGTATCTGGTGCTGCAATATATTTATTACGTTCAGAGGCGTAGCGAGGGGGGGCAGGGGGGACAGATGTCCCCGGCGCAAGCTAGTTAGGGGCGCCAAAATTGGCTTTAATATTATATTATTGGTAAAAATAATGGGTTTGTGAGTTGAAAAAAATAAAAGAGGGCGCTTTAAAATGGATCTTGTTCCCGGGCGCGAATCTTGTCCCCGGGCGCCTAACACCCTCGCTACGCCTCTGATTACGTTACTGGACTGAAATTAAAATTCATTTATTTGAGAGAATACAGAATAAACCTATAAATGTTTTGCATGCATATTGGAGGCAATTTTATTAAAAAATTCTTTTCCATCGGACATTAGTGCTATAGGATATATGCGCTTCTAGAGAAGAGTTTCGCTTCTTTAGACAAGGGTTTACAATCTTTTGGTAATATTGTGCAAACGTTGGAGGCTTAATTCATGCAAAAACCTTCCCTGAAAAAGGCATCATTTTTTACTCTTAATTCATAATTTTCTTTATCTTCTGCGTGTAATTGAAAGTCGCCCTGCGTGTCAAGTCTGGCACACGTGCCGTAGGTGGCCAAACCCTACTACAGAACCTTTTCAGGCGTCTGGCCCTTGTGGAGAACACGTTTCTCACATGTGGTATTTAGAAACGTTGACATAACCATTGTCGTCCTGGTCACTGATGGATCAAGAAACATGGGGCTGACGGTAACAATGTGAGATCTGTAGAGCGGGACACGTAACCACCACCCATGATCCTGAATATCCCTCTTCTAGAGACGTTGGCTTAAAGTAGCGAATGTTGTACCAGTTTTCTGACCATTTTTTAAAACTTGTCCTATTTCTCTAAGACACCGAAGCAAACTGTCACATGGATATTTAAAAATATTCCTCGATTTTTTTAACGTGATAAAGCCATTAAAGTTATTGGGCAATATCCTGTGTTTAAATATTAACTACACTAGAATATATAGCCCGATGTTATCGAGGTAAAAATGGAGGCATATTTCTCCACTTTCTATCGGCTCTTTCCGCGCGGTTTCAACATCTAAAATCCAAATAATTAGGCATATATCTGAATATTTTTTTAATGTATTGCATCTTCGAAAAAAAAATATATGACAATTTTCATTGAATATTTAGTAAATATCAAAACAGACTTTCGCTATATTAAAAAAAATAAATAATTTTTGTATAGATATTTAAGTTTCTTAAATCAACGGGTTTTCAGAATTTTTTAATGCCTATAATATCACGGCGTAAATAATGTGTCCGTTATCGGTATAGCTATTTTTTGTGAATTTGGTGTAGAGATTAATTGTGCAGCTGCTGCTATGTAGTTTGCATTGGTGAAGTTTTTGGGTATAAGATATCAAATTCGGATAACACGAAATTCTAAAGAAGAATCGGGAAAACCTAGCGCCAGTTGACAAGTGAATATGGCACAGGAAGAGTAAGTAATCTGAACCCCGAATTAAACAAGGCAGCCACTCCAAAAGGATAAATTTGGGCCATTTTCCACAAATTTTAAACAGTTCCTCAATGCAGGATTTCATTGTTGATTCCTATTTAAAGGCCAAAAGCAAATCGTTTCAAAATGTTTCGACAAAAATCAAAACACAGCAAGAGCTGAAGATCGATTTGTGAACAACCACAATCTGGAAGTTAACACATTGCTCGGAAAGAAAGTTATATTGCCTTAAAACTTCACAAGGAGTCCAATAAATACGGCTCAAAATTACCAAGATGCCATGGTCCTTGTCATAATATATGGCTGAACTGACATATTTGTAACATTCACGTTTAATCCTAAATGACAGAAATCATGAAATCATAGAATTCTGCATGGCGTACGACCCACGGGGTCCATTAAATCCAAACGCACCGTGTATGGGAAACGACAAGCGCACAAAAGTATTCCCAAACGATTCCTGTGTCGTGACCAATGTCAATTGTTACGCCAAGATGATGGTTACTTTTTTGAACTCGAGGAAAACAAAGTGTGTAACAGATCAGCTACAACAGATCAGCTACAACAGATCAGCTACAACAGATCAGCTACAACAGATCAGCTACAACAGATCAGCTACAACAGATCAACTACAACAGATCAGCTACAACAGATCAGCTACAACAGATCAGCTACACAATTCACATATGTGTCTGATTTTATTATTATTATTTTTTTTTGCTGGCATCCGTCCGTCCCAGGGTGACGATGTGTGGTATTCGCAGGACGAAACCCGCAAGGCCTGGGATTACTCTTCAAGGATTATAGGCTGGTTCCCTACAGCAAATCGCCTCTCTCCACGCCGCTGGATAACCCAAGGGAACATCATGTGGATGATACAGCCTGGCACCAGTGGCGTCGCAGGAGTTTTCATTGTACCAATGTTATCCGCCTTACGGGACCTAGTTTCAAAGGAAATCGCATCCACCATTCCCCCCCCCCCTTTTTTTTTTCAACTTCACTGAGTTCTGAGGTAGTCTATGCCTAGACTTATGGAACTGTTTCCACAACGTATCCAAAAACTTTAACTCCATTTCCGACATTACTGTAACACGCATTTATTTATTTTTGAAAGAAAATCAAAATTTTTACGAATGTATTGTTAACGGATTCAAATATTTTGTTATTCTTATAATATTGTACACATTCTTTTTTCATCCAATTAAAATGAGTTGACTGTAGGAAGTTAAGTACACTATTTAATTAGTCTTAAAACTGTATAACAATTTCCGCTCTGTAACCTATTTGAAACACAAAATAAGTCTTTAAATTATTATATTATTTTTTCTAACTTAGAATACATATTTTCACATATAAGCATATTGATTTTATCAGAATTAAATTGATTCGATTTCGGTGAAATAAAACATGAATTAGTATAATATTTTATAATTGTTTTATAGAAATCACTTTTTGTGCAGTAATTTTAGTTTTCGTGGCAATTTTACACAAAGCTACATGATGTTTGTAGACATTATTGAGCATTTTAGGGTTCGTTCAAAAATTACGTCACGCTAAAAATTACCTATTTTGACCCCTCCCCCTCCCGCTGTCACGAAGTATCACATATTCTTTACTCCCATCCCCCGTGTCACGTCACACCTAAATAAAATTCAAAACATGCATAGAATTTTCATAACTAAACTAAGATTTAATTTTATTCCTTAACATTTTCCCATAATGGATTAAGATTTAGTATTATTAGAAAACTAAATTTCATAGTATCTATAAACCTGAGGCAATTTGGACCACAAATTAATGCTGTTAGAATTAATTAAATAAAGATTTTTTTTCAAAATTAGAAAATTTTAGATTTAAAAAAAAGAAAAAACAAAAAAGAAGTGACGTCACCCTGTTACAAAGTGTCACAAATTTTCGACCCCCCCCCCTCCCCTCCTTGCACCATTATTTGCAACGGAGATGTAAGTTCTCCTGCCGGATGTCAAGCACTGAGCGTCCCAGTCATATCGACCTGCAAGAAAACCTGGGCTTTGGGTTTTCAGTGCGTCTGTAAACAAACACTTAAGTTTCGTTGTATGCGTTATGTTTACAAAAAAAGGCGTCCTGAGCCCAAAGTTTCGGTGGTTAACTTAGTAACCCTCAGCTTTGAAATAAATATTGCTGGCGCGCGTGTCGAGTTCATTGAACTGTATAGTATATGACAAGGAATAATAAGTAAGAAGTTATAAATCGGGGACGGAAGGGGGAATAACCCGGACACAGGCCACATTTCTGGAAAGCCGCCCCGACGCCCGTCCAGGGGCCTAAAAAGTAGACACTTTCGGATACACGGTAACCCTAGTCTTATATAATATATTAGCTACAAACCCGCCAAACAAAGGCGGCCATAATGTTTGAACTTCCCATCTTCTAAGATTGCTTGACAAACTGCCCCTCACCCATCTTATACCACAGATTTATCACAACATATTTAAATGAGTCTATTTCCGTAAAATTAAGGAGATAATAATACGCACCAACCGCAGCTGTGGTATTTTTAAGAATCCCCTTTACGCCAGTCATCGAGGATTTTATTTTGCGCGCTATCAAACCTTAGCGATTGTGATTGGATATTGGTACAGAGAGTGTTATGCGCGTTGATATGGCATTTACATAAACAAGAAAGGTGTCAAGTGTGAATAAGTAGCGTGAAGCTTTATTAAATCCTAATGTAAGCAATAAGCCTTTGCCATCGAGTAATACCGTTCCTCCAACGGACGGCAATGTTTGATTATCCCGATCAACACAAGGAAGCGGAGTCTGCACCGTAGGCATGAAGGCAAGACGAGGTGAACAGACATGGTCAGTAGTTGTTTGGGCCGGAGGCAATAATTACGGGTAATAGGTCAAATATTGCCAAACTTGTTATTGAGTCCCCTGCCATTTGCTTGCTCAAATTGAGCATTAGGCTTAGGCTGAGTAGGATCTGATCATAGTTCTCCTGGTTACTCACCCTAAAGGCTTCGTACCAAGATATCCCTCGTATATCAGAGATGTTTTTTGCAGAAATTGTCAGTGGCATGGTAATGAGATCAATCCTTTAAAAACCACTCTGTCTCCCTTACTTTTCAAAATTAAGCTAACTAAATGATAGTTTCGAAATGGCTCTTCAAAGCTATAGAAATATAGGAATCAAGCTATCCGATTGTAAATTAAGATCATTTGGACATACTACATAAGATGTTCTTAGGCTGAGGGAAATCTTATGATGATGGATTTTTTAATATTTTGAATGATTTATGCATTAGGCCCTTATGCTTAGGAGAAGTAGAGTAGTGGGGAAGTGGGGTAATGGTGGGGAATAAAAAACGTGGGAGTGAGCATGTGGAAGTGTAGAGAAATCTGGGGAGTGGGGACGTGGGGGGGGGGGGGATTGAGTGAATAGTTAGAGTGAAAGTGTGGGTAGTGGGGAAGTGAGGAAGTGAGGAGTGGGGAAGTGAGCAAGGGGGGCAGTAAGAGCGGGAGTTGGGTATGTGGAAGTGTAGAGAAATCTGGGGAGTGGGGACGTGGGGGGGGGGGAGATTGAGTGAATAGTTAGAGTGAAAGTGTGGGTAGTGGGGAAGTGAGGAAGTGAGGAGTGGGGAAGTGAGCAAGTGGGGCAGTAAGAGCGGGAGTTGGGAAGTGGGGGACTGAGGAAGTGAAGGAGTGAGGAAGTGTTGGAAGTGTTTGAGCGGGGGAGGGCGGGAGGTGGTAATCAGCACCTGACGACGTAGAGTGAAACCCACAATTTAAGAAATGATTCTGATATGGCTACTGTGTTTACGAAGCTATTTGCGGCATTCTCTTGTGTTTGATGAATAGTGGACAAAGATAAGAAATAGGAGATACATAGAGACATGCGCAATGAGCTTTCTGCTAGGAGACTTTGATCAGGCATTAACAAAAGGGCTGTCATTACTTTACCAAGGCCAACATTCACATGAATATTAATTGACCAATGAAGAAGTTAGTGAGCAATACTTATTATATTATCTTCTAAAGCTTTTGCTCATTAATTATCCTGCTTTATAAAGATTAAATTTGGCTTGATCAAATTAATTTATGAAAGTATAAAGTTTCTTTGGTATTTTTATCAACTGTTTGAATAACTTGTGCATTTTATTGTCTACCATCGATAGTCAAGCAAATTTGTACTGTGATAGTTTTGTTCTTATAAAGAGGTAAAACCAAGGACACTAAAAGTGGGTGAATGGCCCAAAGGTTTGGTAGCAGGAAAAAGTTTTAGAACAACTGGTCTAATAGGTAATCGATTTCAAATACATCGATCGGCTACACAGAGCTTCGTGATGAGGTCATTATTTCATATAAAATGTTGATGAATGTTTGTTGTCATATTTTTAAATTGTGTTTAATGAGGGTAAAACTATAAGTGGACTGTTTTAAATGTTAAGAAAAAGTTTAAAACATCGATTGAATGAGCAATACAATCAAAACATCTGCACACATTAAACAATGGAATTAATAAAATAAAAATAGTTCAAAGAGGATGACTTTATTGTTTGTAATTTCTTTTGTCTTTCATATTTTCAATGCAAAACAAGGAATTTTCAAGGCCTAAAACAGATATAGGTTTTAGATATTCATACTTAAAATGTGAATATCTTTCTCACAATATAAATTTTCTATTTTTTCCTGGCAGCTTGGCAGGCGGCCAGACAGTCCTCGGTAGTTTCAAAATTGTTAGCGTTTCCTTGACAACCTCCATACTCGAATTCCTCACATGCACCGGTGACTTTGTTGAAATAAAAGCGCTTGAATATTCCCCTGCAAGGTCCTGCGTCTTTTTCCAGGTCACAAGTTGCTGTAGATGAAATGAAAGAGTTGATTGGTTATAGCAACTCAGATTGTGGTGAATAAATACATTTAAGTGAATTGAGGTGCAATGATAAGTATGGATTAGATATCCGATATAACATTCTGATGAAATTTTTTTAAAAATTAGTTGAGATGAAACGGACAGAATAGCTTTGCTAATTTAAAAGTAGCGTTTACCCTACATAAGTAGCGTTTACCCTACATAAGTAGCGTTTACCCTACATAAAAGAATCAAGAATTAAAATAATATGAAAACACTTCTGCAGATGGAAGACATGAAACAATCTGAAAACAACATAGTTAATAGTTAGCTGCATTGATTGACGTGAACACAACACTGTTGAATAATGATTGACGTGAACACAACACTGTTGAATGAATGAATCACTTGACGGGCATGTAAGTTATCATTTTAAATTCATTCCCCTGGTTATTCATTTAATGAAGGGGCAATGATAGGTTAGAAAATTGGATATATTATACATATATTAGATAATCACGCAATCTAATGGCCTAAAAATGAATTTGTGTCTAATAAAATACATAGAAGTTAAAGCAACTTCATTGAGAGTACTCGATACAAAAATGTGCATCACATAAGATGTTTCCATTTTAAAAATGTAAACATTCACTTATTTTCTAGACATTACTAGTCATGATAAAAGTAGTATACGTGATATAAGGCCTCCAATACGAACGGAAAATTTCCAAATCATGAATTATATGTAATAAATTCGTTGGCTAGACTTCACTAGCAACATTAAATTAAGCTAATCAGGCACTATATCTTCAACACAAAAAGGTACATTTAAACAAAACAAACTATTTTACAAACATACAAACACTTTCTACTCACCGGTCTGCTGGGTGGACAGCTGGATGCACAGCATGCCAAACAGGCAAAACACAAGCATTTTGGTCATCATTTTGATTGGTGGGTTTTGGAAGTCTTCGGACTTGGTGAGAAGATTCTTAGGATGGTTGGAAGGCGTTGTGATATTGTCACTGTCAGTCCCAGCTTTTATAGGAATCTACCGAGCTGTGGAAGACGTCACGATTTATTGGTTCTAGTGTCAACGTTGCCCGCCCTCGCCATAGTTTATGCAAATGATTGATACTTAAAATGAAATCAAACAAAGAACATAGATGAAGTGGGATAGAGTGTGGTGATGATGCCATTAAATGCAAATGAGTCCTAGTGATAAAAGCTGCTACGTCATAGATTTTATAACTTAGTCAAGTCACCGAGTTCTACTTTAAGGACTTGTAAAACAGCGCAATCGTTACAGTTCGGTAATGAGATACAGTCAATAAATTAAACGAAATTGATCACGAGCCACATATTACTTTAAAAATGAACAAAAAATATTTCCGAAAGCTGAAAGCTGAAGTTAGAGTTTTGAACATATGTGCTAGTGACATATGACGTCAAACATACGGACAAGGAATCTTATCATGGACATTCATGTACCACCTAGTGGTCCGTAGATTCAAGCTTAAGAACCCTTGTATCTTTATGATCTTGAAAGTTGAAACCATGATAGTACAACTCCCCCACCCCCCTTTCGATACTTAATAGAGATACAAGTAGTTTTGCGATTCTACCTAAATGAGCAATTTATCATTATACATTGGATGTGAACATATTTTGAATTTTTCAATAGAGAAAAGTTCAGCAATTGAACTTTCCTTAGAAATTATCACATACGTTGAAACTTTGTATTTTGAGGGTGAAAATCCTTTAAAAATAGGATTGTGAACGAATCAAATGAATTGGTAATAGAAAAAGAAAGTAAAGTATCACAAAGTCATCCAGAAACAATTGACAGAATATTATTTTAGCATGTTTTTCTCCATTTAAATGATGAACTTTTTAGACAGGCTATAATGAGAATTACGTGCTAAAAATAATTAAATAGGTCTCATGAAGTCTCTAAAAACAAATTACTCATACCGGTACATGTTTGTTTTTTTAAACGTAATATGGTTAATCCAAATAAATTTTTTAAAAAAGTTCCTTCTTAAATCAGACAAAAAGTAACAAGCGGTTAGTTGAATGCAAAAAGACGCACACCATTGTTTGAATACTGAATCAAGGTATTCACAAAACCATGGCGAGACTTTTTGTTTGGTAGAAGTTATTGCTAATTTATTAGCATTTATTAGAATTTAATATTAATCCTTTGCTGAATTTCTGTTTAAATATGTTTTGGTGATGTAATACAGAATGATCCAATACATTTTTTTGTTAGCATATTGGACGTAACATTGACTCGCTATATTATAGGCACATAGCTTTTTAGCATATTTGCGCTGCTACAGGACAGTTCTCTGGACCATGTGTTGAATATTGTGCACACGTGTGATACATAATTCATTCAGCGTGCCAACAATCTACTCTTCACAGGGATATTATTTTTTAGTCTTTTAGATATATATTTGGTCTCCTACGGAAGCTCTACGAGTCATTGAAAATCGCTCTACGTGACAGGTCTGACACGCGTCCAGTAGGTGGCCACAGCCTGCTGTAGAACATTTGCAGTATGTACAAACGTTGCCCTAGCCATTGTCACCCTTTTCACTGATAGATCATGACAAAATGGGACATGCGGCAACTAAGTAAGGCAAGTAAGGCGTAACACGTGACCACCACCCATGATCCTGATTATGATAATTCTAGATACGTTAGATTTAAGTATCGAATGTTGTGGCCATTTTTCTGACTACGTTTATGAACTTTGACCTATTTCTCTAAGGAAATGGACTTTGTACCTTTCCTCTAGTCACTTAACTTTGTTCTATTTTGTTAAGTCGCTTAACTTTTCCCAAGCTTTCGACAACTGTGTACCCCTGTCTATAATTTCGTAACACCGAGAACCCCTCGTTAAAAAAATTGCATATACATAATTTATAAAAAATTTTCTTTTTTTTTTTAGCGCGTACCTCCCTCAAACTCTTCTAGTACCTCCAGGGGTACGCGTACCACACTTTGGGAATCACTGCTCTAAGGCTATGACGTCTCAATCATATAGAAGTATAGAATAGTCCAAATTTATTATTATGTGAAAATGTCATCAAGAATTCACTGGCATTGACCTGTGTGTAAATATTAACCCCACGGCCTGTACACATGCAATAAAGGTGTTGAGTGTTGCCAAGTAAGGTGAAGCTTTACTAAAGACACAATGTAGTACAAGGATGTAGTGTGTCGTAAGTGCTGAGATATCCGTAATCGTGAAGGATTTGTGAAATGTTTTTAATGGAAGAAACGTATGGGAAAGGCTTGGATCCGGAGATCCACGTTCATGTTTTTCTTTTTATGCTATTCAAAATGAAGATTTTGTGCTGCGGCTGTGCGGTCGGTCGGCCATGAACGTTTGATGTCAGTTGTTTTGGGTGCATACAAATGAACGTCTTTCCTGTGCGCAGTGCGTAGACAGCTCTGCTCATGACATGAGTGCATTGAGTTGGGTGCAGACAAATGAACGTCTTTCCTGTGCGCAGTGCGTAGACAGCTCTGCTCATGACATGAGTGCATTGAGTTAGGTGCATACAAATGAACGTCTTTCCTGTGCGCAGTGCGTAGACAGCTCTGCTCATGACATGAGTGCATTGAGTTGGGTGCAGACAAATGAACGTCTTTCCTGTGCGCAGTGCGTAGACAGCTCTGCTCATGACATGAGTGCATTGAGTTGGGTGCAGACAAATGAACGTCTTTCCTGTGCGCAGTGCGTAGACAGCTCTGCTCATGACATGAGTGCATTGAGTTGGGTGCAGACAAATGAACGTCTTTCCTGTGCGCAGTGCGTAGACAGCTCTGCTCATGACATGAGTGCATTGAGTTGGGTGCAGACAAATGAACGTCTTTCCTGTGCGCAGTGCGTAGACAGCTCTGCTCATGACATGAGTGCATTGAGTTGGGTGCAGACAAATGAACGTCTTTCCTGTGCGCAGTGCGTAGACAGCTCTGCTCATGACATGAGTACATTGAGTTGGATGCACCCAAATGAACGTCTTTCCTGTGCGCAGTGCGTAGACAGCTCTGCTCATGACATGGGTGCATTGAGTTGGGTGTTCATTTACTTGACGTCTGAACTTTGTGAAAAGTATCATGATTGAATAATCTTTCCCAGGTTTCCTAGGTTTATACGAACCAAGTTCTGATATTAACAAAGTTTAGGAGACATCTAAGATAAACAGGAGTTATTAATGTCTATTAAACTAAGATTGAAACACGGAAAAAAGGGGGGGTGAGATTTGTAATGGCCCCCAAAATTTAATTAGCCCAGGACCTGTCTTTATGTAACTCCGCTCCTGGTTACTGTTTCTGTAAGCTGTAAGCTATAGTAGATTGCGGTCATTTTCATTGGTTTTAGACAGGGGCGTCATTTGGTTAGGGCAGGGTGTGGCATTTGGCCACCCCCTTGAATTTCCAGGTTTTATTTAAATGGCTTTGCCTCCAGTAATACTTGAGGTGACCAGGTTTTGGTTTTGCCCCCCCCCCCGGCCACTCCCACCCGTGAAAAGACCTGAAATAACGCCCCTGGTTTTAGATTGTGGTGGGCAGGGTGTGGCATTTGGCCCCCCCCTTGAATTTCCAGGTTTTATTTAAATGGCGTTGCCCCCAGTAATACTTGAGGTGCACCGGTTTTGGTTTTGCCCCCCCCCCCCCGGCCACTCCCACCCGTGAAAAGACCTGAAATAACGCCCCTGGTTTTAGATTGTGGTCCCTCTAATTTACCAGAGGGAATTGTATCAGGAGTACGTGATCGTTATTACTGCAGTTACTTAGTTTGAGAACACGTTCAAAGTGATGGATTAGGTTTGACGCTGTGCTGAGAACGATGAAGAGTTCTTTGGTTCATATGGACGTGTGTTGGCACAACTACCTCTCCTGGTTCTGATTGTAAAGAGCTCTTAACAAAAAAAAAATCTAAATCGGTTGCATGTGAATGAGCTCAGTCCTCTGAAATCAAAAAAATGTCTCCCTGACTGTGGTTTCAAAATTCCATGCCAGTGTTGATAGCATTACCAAGCTAGAAAAGAATTGTAAGGATCAAACTGACTGTGACATCATTTTTTATATATTACATAGGGCATTTTTAGCGTATTTAGGAATGCCGTTTGATGGAAGTATGGAGAGATGTATTTAATTTGAAAGATGGATGCAGCAGAGGAAGTGATGAAATGTATGTGATGACATCCAGCTGGACATTCAAATACCAGTTCAGTGATGAATGAATAATACCTTGCTAAAATACCCCCCAACACCCACATTAGTTTGTTTTAGTATTAGTTCCCCCTGTTGATTGACTTATTTGGTCGATAATTCCCTAATAGCATTGAACTGTCTCATGAACAGCTGGCAAAATCCCCCCCCCCCAACCCTCCTTTTTTTGTGTGGCCATAAGTAAGTTAACCCGTGTATATCTTTTTAATAACGTTTCTAAAATTGTACTTTATTGCTCTTGATCAACACAAGCTTGAGATCAGCCCATGACACGTTTGATAACTATAAATACAGATACCATGGTGGATTTAAATAAGCGTTCTTTCTAGATCATCACGTCATAGAGACCACCTCGTCATTTCTTGAGACTTAAAGCCGGCAAATCTAACCCCGTCAGTTGTTTGAGCAGTCGATGTCGATAATTTTCATGTATTTTAACACATTGCCTTCAAAGTTTGTTTTAGTCATGTCAATGTCTTATCAATTTCTTATAATGAATGGATAAGTATGATCATTGTGTTTTGCTATTCAACTCTCTGTTCAGCAAGCGTCTACAATTCGGGACACGTGGTGGCCATTTTGAGATTTAGTCATCTAAAAACGTCATAACCATCCTAGGAATGGTGAAGTAGAATTTAGAGAGTTGTTATCCCGCGCCACTTGTCGTGATATACTATATTAATATATGCTCTATATAGTTGATAATAATTCATTGTGTAATTAGTTAGTTAGTTTGTGTAGCTAAGATTGAGAAAAAATCTTTTGCCCAGCTTCAACGCTAGCCGTACATGCTTGCGCCGACCATGGTTAAGACAAACAATGTTGTCCACACATTGGATGTTTGTGTTTACGCTAATCACTCCTACAGCGCCTCGATCTGATCACGTTGTTGCTGAAAAGGGACAAGTCAGCTTATGACTATTGCAAGAAAATTTAGAATTTAGACTGCCCGAGTAGATTTTATTACAATAGTACGCCAACTCCATAAAGGTATTGGATAACTCTTGTTTGTTGATCACTGCGCCCTAAATGCAAGCTTGGAACTGAAAATGCCGTGAACACTTGATCCTGCGACAACAAAGGCTTCGCAGTCAATACGAAAAGAAAATATTAGAGATCATGCACCAGCCAGCTCCAGGAAAAGTTTAGAAAGAACCTAAAATATTAGTGATGGGACAGAATATCCAAGCATTGAAAAAATTAACATATATGGGCAGCACACTCTCCAGGTCAGTAACAATAGATGATGAGATCAATAACGGAATTTCTAAAGTAAATGTTGCATTTGGAAGACTCCGCAAGAATATTTGGGAGCTAAGGGGTCTCAGTCTTGTTACTAAGCTAAACGTATATAGGGCAATCATATTAACATCTCTCCTATATGCCAGCGAGACGTGGACAGTGTACAGCAGACATGCTAGACAACTAACCTATCTCCACCTACGTTATCTATGTAAAGTTATTTTCATAAGGTTGCAGAACAGAGTTTCTGATATGAGGTCCAACAACGGGCTGATTTTGTCAGCATTGACACGCTCCTACAAAAAAGACAACGTCAGATGTTGCAAGAATGCCAGACAGCAGACTTCCCAAACGACTAATGTTCGGTGAACTCATTTCAGTGGGAAATGCTCAGCTTGTCGGCAGAAGAAACGACTCAAGGACTGCCTAAAGGCTTCACTCAAATCCACGGGCATTGGCCTTGTTTCGTGGAAGTCCCTTGCTATGTATCGTGCAAGCTGACGGGGCAGACTCAGTGTCAGAGCACAATCCTCAAAGAGTAAGCGCACCAGTCACGCCCAAAGAAAGAGCACGGCAGGGAAAAGCAGAATCGACTTAAATCCTACTAGGACCTAAAAACAAAGTTTGTATAACGATATTGAGGTAAATCCGAAGTTAAAGAAGTAATACCAACTGTCTTAGCTACCGTGGAAGGTGATGTGTTGCATTCTCTTGCATTTGATAGAGAATGAACAAAGAAAAGAATTCGCATAAATATATAGACATAGGCAATTATGCTTCTGCTAAGAGACTTAAATCAGACTTTGAAAAGCTCAATAATGGCATGGATATTAAATGGCATGGATATTAAATGGCATGGATATTAAATGGCCTGTGAAGAAGTTAGTTTACTGAAACTTATTACATTATTATCTAAAGCTTTTGCTCATTAATTAAAATACTTTAAAAAGTATTCCGTTTTTCTTGATCAAATTAATGCATGAAAGTATAAAGTTTCTTTGGTATTTGGATTAACTGTTTGAATGTTTTACACTTGTACATTAATTGTCTTCCATAGGCAGTCTTGCAAGCTTCGGATTTTTTGGTACTTATAATTGGATAAGACAATGAGAACTTGCAAGATACCAACTCAAGTATGTGGTGTGTTTAGCAATAACCTTTATTCCTCATTCTACATTCTTTTTATACTTCATATCACTGCCAAAGGGGGCAGTGGCAGGAAAAAGTTTATGAACCAGTGTGTAAAATTTACCCTTGACTTAGACATCGGCGACGCCAAGCTGCGTGATTACGTCATTATAACATTTATAATCATAAATGGATGACATACATGTTATGTCAAATTACATTATGTGCATTAAAATTGTTTTGATTATGTTTAATATGTGCTTGTTAATAAATATGTGTTGTCATATTTTTGTTGACCGTGTTTAACTTGCTATATAAATAATCAATTCCATGTGTAATGTTGGTGTGGACTATATCTGCATTCTTTTAAAGGCTAAGGAAAGTTTTAAAACGACGATTGAATGAACAATATAACCAGAACATGCACTCAAATAAACAATGGAATTAATAAAACAACTTATTTCAAAGAGGATGACTTTATTGTATGAAATTTACTTTGTCTCTGATAGCGTCAATACAAAACAAGGAATTTTTCAATGCCTAAAATAGATCAAATACAGAAATAGGTTTTAGATTTTCATGCTTATGATGTGAATATCTTTCTCACAATAGAAATTTTCTATTTTTTCCGGGCAGCTTGGCAGTCGGCCAGACAGTCCTCGGTAGTTTCAAAATTGTTAGCGTTTCCTTGACAACCTCCATACTCAAATTCCTCACATGCACCGGTGACTTTGTTGAAAAAAAAGCGCTTAAATATTCCCCTGCAAGGTCCTGCGTCTTTTTCCAGGTCACAAGTTGCTGTAGATGAAATGTAAAGAATGGATTTGTTATAGCAACTCAGATTGTGGTGAAGAAATAAATTTAAGTGCATTTAGGTGAGATGATAAGAATGGATTTTTTATTGCAAATACTACACTGATAAACAGCTTTGCTAATTTAAAATATTGTTTACACTATTAATATACACTTTTAACAACTGAATCAAGAAATAAAATATTTTCAAAACACTACGGTAGATTGAATAGACGAGACCGTCTGAACAAGGCATATTTAAATGATTACTGCAATGATTGACGTGAAAAAGGAATTGTCGAAAGAATGTATCACTAAAAGATATAGGTTCATGATGTTTATAAAATATCTTTAATACAATGGTGTTTATATTTTCATTTTGTTCTATCCTTCACTACATTTATCTGAGTTGAAATGATTAATTAGACACATGTCTTAAACATACCTATGGGCATGTAAGTTATCACTTTAAATTCATTTCGGTGTTTTAATGAAGGGGCAAGGATAGATGAGCATTAAATATATATATATTGCTACGCATTTATATAGACAAAAAGCCATTTGTGGAGAATGAAATAATAAAATACATATAAGTTAGAGCAACTTTATTGACTGGGCTCACTAGCAATGATAAAAAGATACATCAGATATGATGTCCCGAATAGAAAAGAAGAAAATTCATAAGAACGAAATATTTTTAATAAATTTATTGACTAGATTTCACTATTCACTTTAAATTAAGCCACTCAGATACAAGATCTCTAATACGAAATAATTTTTTTATAAAAAACACAAACCTTTTTACAAACATACAAACACTTTCTACTCACCGGTCTGTTGGGTGGACAGCTGGATGCACAGCATGCCAAACAGGCAAAACACAAGCATTTTGGTCATCATTTTGATTGGTGGGTTTTGGAAGTCTTCGGACTTGGTGAGAAGATTCTTAGGATGGTTGAAAGGCGATATTGTCACTGTCAGTCCCAGCTTTTATAGGAATCTACCGAGCTGTGGAAGACGTCACGATTTAGTTGTTCTGGTGTCAACGTTGCCCCCACCCCCATAGTTTATGCAAATGATTGATACTTAAAATGAAATAAAACAAAGAACTTAGACGAAGAGGAAAATCGCTGGTAACATTAAATGCAAATGAGATCTGGTCATAACAACTGTTCAAAATATCTGACCCAGTTAGGGAAGCACTAAATTCTGAGTTCTATTTTAATGATATTTTTGAACTTATTGTAAACATGGACATCGTTACAGTTTGTTAATGATATGCAGTGAATACATTAACTCAAGAGCCATATATTACTTTCAAAAACACATGCATTTCAGAAAGTTTAAAAAAAAGACATTTTTAACGGATTTCCTATTAGCAGCAGAACCCAATAGTCTAGAGTCATGATAAAATGGATCTCCTACCTGGCCTACTCGTACAATTCAGTTGTCCGTAGTTTCAATTCATAGGACCCTCATAATTAGCTATGGACCATGGGCTTTAATGATATAAAAGTTATTATATTAGCTTATTTTCCTTAAGGTAATTTTACGATCATCATCATAGGAGTAATGTACCATTATGCTGTAAAGGTTTTCTAATGTGGAACTCCTAATGGAGAAACGTTTCACATTATCATTATCTCTCTGCTTGATTCTGAGCACGTACATTGAAAAAGTTTAAGTTTTATTTTAAACAAACAGCAAAAAAAATAATTAATTTTTAACAGTCATCCAAAAAAAAAAAGTAAACTAAATGAATGAAATAAAAGAGTTATTAAAAGGAAGTTCACTACCAAACTATCAAGAATAGTTTCAGTAATCATTTTCCAATTTACTGAATGTTGTTTCAGTAGATATTTATAAAGATGAACATTTTTAAGGCATCATATATATAACTGAGTTAACTCTCCTAAAATATCTTTCAATAAGTTTAATAATGTTTTAGTCATTTTAAAGAAAAACGTGCTAAGTCGCACAATATAATACAATAGGTCTGTTAAATAATTTTTAAAACTCCCATAGAAATATTATTCCCATTATATAATAGAAACTAATAAAATTAAAATAAAATGACTACAAATCCATCACTCCTGGCTTCGTCACTGGCCTCTTAAAAAGATTTGACATCCCCTCCCTCAAGGACGGACGAGAAAAGCTTCGTCTCATATTCTTCTATAAAGTGGTCATGGGGCTAGTGCCGGCCATCCCAGCAAACGCATGTCACCCCATAGAATCCAGGTCGATTGATCAGAGCAAAACGCTCAATAAACACTGACTTCAACTCTGACAACCCCAGAAGCAATTACATCCGGAACAATAGCCAATGCTTCACCTGTGCCTGGGTGTAACACAGTTCAATATAAACAATCATTCTCCCCATGAATAATAATTGCTTTCAACCACCTGGACAATGCCTCAACATCAATCAAAGGCTTCAACGCTGCCCTGGCATCTGCTAGGAGCTATTAGGATAGCAACATGGTTTCCACAACCGTTGCACATATGCCAGTGTATGGAACACTACCAGAACTAGAACCAGAACAAACTATTGGTTGTAAGCTGTTTTTTTAAATGAAAAAACGACATTAAAGCAAGGTTTGAAGAAATAATAATGTCTAAGGAGATATTAGTTAAAAAAATATTTTTTTTTGCTGCCATCCGTCCATCCCAGTGTGACGATGGTGTGGTATTCGCAGGACGAAATCCACAAGGCCTTGGATTATTCTTCTAGGATTATAAGCTGGTTCTCTAGAGCAAATCGCCTCTCTCCACGCCGCTGGATAACCTAAGGGAACATCATGTGGATGATACAGTGTTTCATTGTACCAATGTTATTCGCCTACGGGACTCCATCTCCGGGTATTGATATCAGAGTTTCCTTCTCTTAGATGAGTTGACGTCCAAGGTTAACGAGTCCCATCCACCAGGGGTGCTGGTGATGTCTTTGCTTTACTGGACAATGCCGGGATTCGGTGGGGAAAGAACTCTAGACCACCAACTTGAGATTTGTTTAGTTTAGACTCTAGGCCACTCAGCATCCTGCAAGACGACAGTCGTATTTTGTAGAATTCATTCCACTTTTTATTGCAGCAATATATTTAATTGGTTACTGAATTTAATTAAAATAAATTTATATTAGTAATACAGAATAAACCTATAAACGTTTTGCATACATATTGGAAGTAATTTAGTTTCATTTAGAAAATTTGCCCTTTTTCAGAATAGGGCTATTCAACTTGCGGAAGGCGAGGAACAGCCGGTCAGCGGAGTCGTAGGAAGGGGCCTGCAGATTATCGCCACAACGGTAAAATACAATTATAAAATCAATTAATGTGTTTTATAAAAATCTTAAAAACTGGATATTTTAAAAATACTTCCAGCATTTTATTATCTCTTATTTTATACATATAGGCAACCAGCATGATAGATCTAGTTCTTTCTGGTAGCCGTATGTACCTACTTTGGTTAGAAGGATTTTATTTGTTTGGGAAAGTTTAAAACATCAAATAAGCGAATTCGGAAAAAAAAATTAGAGTGAGACAACGCCAGAAGTAAGGTAGAAAGATAAATGTTAATATAATAGATATACTTAATGCCACCACCTTCTACAGACAAGCAAATAATGTTTAAGTGTCAGTCTAGCTGGCATTGTATGATTTCTATAACAATATAATGATTATGTGTGGGAAATATTTTACCTACTTAATTACTTATTAATCAGATTTTCGTTTCTTTCCAAACACAACAAAAAATCATTGCTGGACACGATTGTTAACTAATTGAAAAAGTAACGTGTCTAAATATTCTTAATTTTAATAATACAGTACATTAATTGGCATCATGGCTGGTGAGAAAACGAAGTTGGATTGTGAAAATCGAGCAATCCACAACCATTGGACATTGACATATAACTGTGTATCAAATGACTGTGCCTATTTCGACACCAATTTGCTTGTTATGCAAGGAACGTGTGACCACGGAATTTCACGTAAAGCAGAACTCACAACGAGACGTGAAGAGGTTGTGAATCTTATATGGAAGGTCCCACTGCTAGAAAACCAAAGGTTGGGTCATTGGTCGCTTCTTATCAGCTAACTCAACAAGAAAAGGTTACAGCGGCTTCATGGCAATTGGTCTGGATATTAGCCTTGAAGAAGAAGAAGACTTTCATTGATTCATAAACCGTGAAAGAATTGATACTAGCAGTTTTATACGAATTAGTAAATGATGGCACCCGCCCTCCACAATGTGACGATCGTGCAGACTTCGAATCACGAAATCCACAAGGATTTTAAGCTGTTTCCCCAGATAGCAAATCGCCTTATGCACGCCCCTGGATAACCCAAGGGAACATCATGTGGATGATACAGCTTGACACCAGTGTCGTCGCCGGAGTTGTCGGAGTATTTCCACTGTATTAATGTTAACCGCCTTCGGGGCTCCGTCTCCAGGTTTGATTTCAGTTTCCTTCTCTTAGATGAGTTGCCATCCAAGGTTAACGAGTCTCATCCACCTTGCCTGGGGATTGAACGCCAGACCATGAACTTGGGATCAGTTTAGACCACTCAGCCACCCTCGAGTTAGTGACGATCAAATAACAACGAGCGTAACGCATACATTTCAGTAGATCCCTATGTCAGATACTTAGACTATATGCAGAACTATACGTGGGAACGGAAGTTTTTGAATATTTAATTGAAAGCATAAAGCTTGCAGAATTATTGTCAATAGCCATTGATGAATGTACTGATAACACGGACGTGGCTCAGTTACATTTAAATGTGCGTTTTTTTAAAATTACAATTGTTTTCGTGAAGAACTGCTGGCTTTAATAGCATTTGAAAATTTCAGTTTTCTTAGTTCTAATAAAATTATTTGTTGTTTGTTGACTAGTTAAGGTACAGCACTTGGTCTTTTTTAAGTATCAAGGAAAAGAGAATATTTTTTCTTTAAAATTTTTTTCTTATGAAGACAGGGAAATAAAGTAAAGTGTCAACAGACAATGCATTCTTTGGCAATTTTTTTTTTAAAGATTAGTTTCCTAATGTGAACACATGGAACTTGCAACTGCAAGGAAGATTCAAGACAATTATTGATATGTTTGAAAAATTGAACGCCTTTCGACATAAGTTGTCTTTGTTTATCACGGATCTCTCTTAAGATTTTTACTGTGCTCTGTTTCTTGTCGTATTTTCATTTGTCCTGTTCGCTGAAGAAGTCTCTAAGCCAAAACGTTCAAATCGTATTGTCCTGTCGTTTGATTCAAGCTCCACCATCCTTGTTCTACCATTCATATACATAGCTTAAATGCAGTCCTTCAATAATTATAAAGTCCTCCAGCAAGTGATTTTTCTTCAAATGATGAGAAGTCACTATCCCCTATTGTTGGTTGTCCATTGCAAGCCATTACGAGAGCCAAAGAAACGGTTATTCGAGACCTCTTATTCTCTAATGACTGTGCCCTAAATGCAAGCTTGGAACTGAAAATGCAGCAAATACTCGATTGCTTTGCTAAGGCCTGAGACAAGAATAACATAGAATCAACCCCCCCCCCCTTCCCAAATCATACACCATACAGCTCCATGAAAAGCTTAGAAAAATCTAAAATATTAATGATGGGACAGAATCTAAATGCGTTGGAAAAATTCACTTATTTGGGAAGAATGACTCTTCAGTTCAGTAACAATAGCTTGTGAGACCAATAACCAAATTTTCAAAGC
The DNA here is from genome assembly GCA_964033795.1 of Lymnaea stagnalis. Taxonomy (NCBI): domain Eukaryota; kingdom Metazoa; phylum Mollusca; class Gastropoda; family Lymnaeidae; genus Lymnaea; species Lymnaea stagnalis. The sequence continues at coordinate 1,878,213 of CAXITT010000004.1, read as the reverse complement.
AGATGTTGCATTTGGAAGACTCCGCAAAATTTTTTGGGAGCGAAGGGGCCTCAGTCTTGTCACTAGGCTGAAATTACAGTCATCTTACCATCTCTTCTATACGCTAGCGAGATGTGGACAGTGTACAGCAGACATGCTAGACAGCAGACAGCAGACATGCTAGACAGCTAAACTTTCTTAGATACACTGCCTACGTAAACTAATAGTACCAGCATAATTTTTAATGTTGAGGGAATTTTTAAAAAGACGAGTGAAATAACGATACAATCAGAACGTGTACACACATTATACGATACAATCAGATCGTGTACACACATTATACGATACAATCAGATCGTGGACATACATTAAACGATACAATCAGAACGTGTACATAAATTAAACGATACAATCAGAACGTGTACATAAATTAAACGATACAATCAGAACGTGTACACATATGAAACAATGCAATTAATAAAACAAATTGTTTTAAAGCGTATGACTTTATTGTTTGAAATTTCTCTTGTGTCTTTCATAGTGTCAATACAAAGCCAGGAATTTTTAAGGCCTAAAATAGATCGAATACAGAAAAAGGTTTTAGATTTTCATGCTTAAAATGTGAATATCTTTCTCACAAAAGCATTTGTCTATTTTTTCCGGGCAGCTTGGCAGGCGGCCAGACAGTCCTCGGAAGTTTCAAAATTGTTAGCGTTTCCTTGACAACCTCCGTACTCGAATTCCTCACATGCACCGGTGACTTTGTTGAAATAAAAGCGCTTGAATATTCCCCTGCAAGGTCCTGCGTCTTTTTCCAGGTCACAAGTTGCTGTAGATGAAATGAAAGAATGGATTTATTTTAGCAACTCAGATTCTGGTAAATACATACATTTAAGTGGACTTAGCTGAAATGATAAGAATGGATTAGTTATATGATATAAGATTCTGATGAATAAATGTTTAAATTAGTTTGAGATGTAATGGACAGAATAGCTTTTATAATTTAAAATCTTGTTTACACTATAGAGTAGACTCAAGGGATAAAGTAATATCAAAACGCTTCTGCAGATTGAATAGATGAAACAATCTGAACACGATACCGTCAAATGATTGCTGCATTGATTGACGTGAACTCGCCACGGTCGACTGAGTGTATCACTTGACGTTATTAAGTTGCTGATGTTTATGAAACATCTTGAATACAATGGTGTTTATTTACATATCGTTCTAACCTAGAAACAACTGCTGTAACGTTGATCTGAGTTTTAATGAGTAATTAAATGAACCATTGGGGCACGTAAGTTATTTTAAATTCATTAATCTGGTTATTCAATAAAGGGAAATGATACGTGAACGTTGAATATATATTAATACGCAATCTTATAGTTAGAAAATGCATTAGTGGAGAATGAAATAATAAATACACAGAAGATCTAGGAACGTCATTGACTGGACTTAGGAGCCACGATAAAAAAAGGTCCATCAGATAATGTCTCCAAAAGAAGTAAAAAAAATCCTTTCGCTTGCTAGACTTCGCTTGCAAATGATAAAAAGAAGTATCTCAGATATGAAGGTCCCTAATAGAAAAGGAACTCACTAGCTATAATAAATTAAGCTAATCAGATATGATGTTGCAGATACAAAAGGAAACATTTAAACATCACAAACTTTTTTACAAACATACAAACACTTTCTACTCACCGGTCTGTTGGGTGGACAGCTGGATGCACAGCATGCCAAACAGGCAAAACACAAGCATTTTGGTCATCATTTTGATTGGTGGGTTTTGGAAGTCTTCGGACTTGGTGAGAAGATTCTTAGGATGGTTGGAAGGCGTTGTGATATTGTCACTGTCAGTCCCAGCTTTTATAGGAATCTACCGAGCTGTGGAAGACGTCACGATTTATTGGTTCTAGTGTCAACTTTGCCCCCCCCACCCCCCAAAACCCCAATCATAGTTTATGCAAATAAGTGATACTTAAAATGAAATATAAAACAAGAACAACATAGAAAAGTGTATAAATCGCTGTTAATATTAAATGCAAATGAGATCTGGGCATAAAAGCTGCTACATAATAACTGGCCTAGTTAGGAAAGCACTAGTTTCAGAGTTTTACAAGAGATTATGGCGCATATATTTTAAACAACGTTATCGTCACAGTTTGCTAATGGGGTGCAGTGAATCAATTAAACGACTTCCCTCAAGAGCCATACAGTGCAATAAAATTTGAGAAAAGTAAAACAACTCAAGCCAGACTTTTGAACCTCTTTAATAGCGCCAGAAGAACTCAAACTTATGGAACTATGAAACAATGGATTTCATCCCTGGAATTCACATACACGACACAACCAAGTAGTCCGCAGTTTCAAGTTGAATATCCTTCATATTTGAGCTATGATATTGAATGTTACAATGCTCATCATACCAACCTATTTTCATCGAAACTCAAAAAGGAAATAAAAATAATTATCTCTAAAGGAAGAACGCACCATAGCGACTCTATGCCGAGCCAATTAAAAAATCTGAGAAGTGGTAACGTTAACAATGGCTTATTGCTTGGTGCTAAGCGCATAACTTGAAACAATTAAATTTTTTTTTTTGCAACAATAAGAGTTCAGAAAATTATTTATGCTTTAAAATAAACGAACCCTTAAAACTAAGTTTCTTGTATAAATCGTTTATTAAAATTTAGTATCGAGCAATGTGGGGAGGGGTGGCGGGGGGGGGGGGCTGGAAATTTGACAAACCATGCATTCAAGTAACACACTGCATAAGAATGCCATTTAATGCTCACCCTCAAGGCTTGCAACCGCAATTTTTTCCCTTGAATTATACATGTATTAATGTCCCAATAAAATAATTTATGCTTAAAAATAAACAAACCCTTAAAACTAAGTTTCTTGTATAAATCGTTTATTAAAATTTAGTATCGAGCAATGTGGGGAGGGGTGGCGGGGGGGGGGGCTGGAAATTTGACAAACCATGCATTCAAGTAACACACTGTATAAGAATGCCATTTAATGCTCACCCTCAAGGCTTGCAACCGCAATTTTTTCCCTTGAATTATACATGTATTAATGTCCCAATGACACTCCCGCTTTTACACTGCAGATTTATTTCACCAAATAATTTAGAAAATAAAAAAAAAAGAATATATTACGAACCAAACGCAGTTGCAATATTTTTGTAAAAAAGAAACTCTAATTTCTCATTTAGCGCAGTTATGGGGAATGTTTCATCGTGAAATCAGTGTATTTCCTTTATCATCCCATATGAAAGACAGGAGGAACTGACTTTTTGGTTTGGTTTGGAGGGTGGGTCTGAAAAATTTGAAACAAAGTGTAGACATCAGAAATGAGTCTATGAGCCAGGCTTCAGCTCGATAGGTTGACGGTAAGTGGGTCAAGTACGCGTCCGAAGATTTCGCCAGCCACGAAAAAAGGGAAGGTAAATAAAGGATTAAAAAAAACCCCCATTCTAAATGAATGAAATGAAAGCATTATTGAAAAGAAACAATAATGAAAAACAAATCTTAAAGTAAAGTTCTTGTCATCCTCCAACATTTTATTGAAAACTGTTTTAGTAGATATTTTGTACATTTAAAGAGATAAAAAAAGTAGGGCGTATCACGTGACCACCACTCGTGACCCGATTATGCAGATTGAAAAGACTTAAGCTTTCAGTAGGCAATGTTGCGTCAGCTTTCAGACGAATTGAAGGAAATATGGCTTATCTCTCTTCGAGTAGTGACGTCACTATTACATTCGGTTTTAGAAAATAGTCCAATATTATTTTAATGTGATATCACCATCATAATTTCAAAAGTTCACACACAATATCATGTGTGTAAATATCAACCCTTCGACTTATAGACATAAACAAAAAAGGTGTTAGGTACGACTTAGTAGGGTGTCAGGTGTGACCAGGAAAGGTGTCAGGTGTGACCAGGAAAGGTGTCAGGTGTGACAAAGAAGGGTGTCAGGTGTGACCAAGAAGGGTGTCTGGTGTGACCAAGAAATGTGTCAGGTGTGACTTAGAAGGTTGTCAGGTGTGACCAGGAAAGGAGTCAGGTGTGACAAAGAAGGGCGTCAGGTGTGACCAGGAAGGGTGTCAGGTGTAACTAGGAAAGGTGTCAGGTGCGACCTAGAAGGGTGAAGCTTTAATAGAAACTGGTACAAGTAATAAACTTTTCGGTATTTTCAGTAGACAAATATACCCCCCCCCCCCCTGAAGCTTTAATAGAAACTGGTAAAAGTAATAAACTTTTCGGTATTTTCAGGAGACAAATATACCCCCCCCCCCCCCAAATGGAATGAAAGGCATCAAGAATGATCCCTCACTGCGAGGAAGAAACAAATATTTGTCACGCCTCACCATCCCTTAAAATCTCCAAAATCCCTTAAAAACCAAAAATCCCCAGCAATTTCCCACAACCAACACCCCACAAACTTCCCACAACCAACACCCCCCCCCAAAAAAAAATCCTACATGCCCCCCACCTTAAAAAAAAATAACTCCACCACAAAACCACCTACCAGCAGCCCCTACCCCCACCTTTATTAAACCAAAAACCATTTGTTTGTTGGCCCACAGAGCAAGAAAACTAAAACAAAAAACTATTTAAAAAATTTCACGTTAAAATTTAAATCAAGCAACAAAAGCGTTATTTGTCAACTTGACGTGAATTCAAAATGTGTGCACTCTAACGGAAATTCAATCGTAAATCTTCAGGCAACATATAGTGAATGCACTACAGAAATAATCATTGTGTAACCAACGACGCGTGGAGCTCATCTCAAGTCACCATGTTTTTGAGGAGGCTTCCGGATGAAATAATCCTTCGCATATTTACATTTCTCGAGGTAGTCATCATAATTTTAATGGCTAGCGTCAGTGTTTATGTTTATGGTCATAACAGCGATATGAGTGACATTGTTTTTAAAACAAAGCTCTGCCCTGGTTCTGTCGTTTTATTGCGCCCTTTGTAAGTGGCTTAAGGTTGCGGTCTTTGTAAATGGCGTAAGGTTGCGGTCTTTGTAAGTGGCTTAAGGTTGCGGTTATTGGTGGCTTAAGGTTGCGGTCTTTGTAAGTGGCTTAAGGTTGCGGTCTTTGTAAGTGGCTTAAGGTTGCGGTCTTTGTAAGTGGCTGAAGGTTGCGGTCTTTGTAAATGGCTTAAGGTTGCGGTCGTTGTAAGTGGCTTAAGGTTGCGGTCTTTGTAAATGGCGTAAGGTTGCGGTCTTTGTAAGTGGCTTAAGGTGGGCCATGTTAGTCTTTCATGGTGGGCCATGTAAGTTAGTATTTTATTGCTGACCTTCACCTTTAACCCCCGCTAACATCCATGTAAATGTTACAACTGTTTTAACTTGCATCTTCAACCTTATTTTATGTTTGTATGTAAGCAATAAAAATTTCCCAGTCTATGTTATAAAACAATAATGAAACACATAGCTGTTAACATTTTAAAATTATTTATTGCTATGCGAGCAAGAGAAAAAGAGCAAATTTGTTTTCCAATTTTGATAGTACTTTGAAAACAGACTATCGCCCTAATAATTCCGCTTTTTTAAATCCCTTCCGCCAAGGTCAATCAGTTTTTTAACTTATTTTTTTAGGCAAGCAATTCCATAATAAATTCTTGTACACATCTCAGGAGTCATTAAGTCAGTTACAAAGTACCGGAGTCATGCGTATAGAATAAATTATATTTATAATACGAAATTCCTGTAATTAATGTAAAGCTAAAAACGAGGCCAGTCCTTAAATTTGAAATTCTGTTGGAATACACATGACTCTGACTACATCTAGACCCATGACTCTGTCCACTTTGAGACCCTTTGACTCTGTCCACATCAAGATATAGAGCTCTGTCCACATCTAGACCCTTTGACTGTGTGCACTTTGAGACGCTTTGACCGTGTCCACATCTAGACCTTTTGACTCTGTCGACACATAGACCCTTTGACTCTGTCCACATCTAGAATGTCCATAACTAGGCCTATGACTTTGTCCATATCCAGACCCATGAATCTGTCCACATCTGACTCTGTCCACATCTAGACTCTCTACAACTAGACCTGTGACTCTGTCCACATCTTATACTATTACTCTATCCACATCTAGACTCTGCCGTAATCTCGACACTGTCTACATCTAGACGCTGAACGCACCTAGAATTTGGGTCTGTCCACATCTAAACTAAATGTACACACCGCTTGACTCTGTCCGAATCTTTAGATTTGGTCAACATATAGACCCTATCCACATATAGACCATGTCCATATCAAAATTCTGTCCACACCTAGACCCATGACTCTGTCCACATCTAGACTCTGTCTACATCTAGATTCTGTCCACATCTAGACACATGACTCTGTCCACATCTAGACTCTGTCCACATCTATACCCATGACTCTGTCCACATCTAGACTCTGTCCACATCTAGACCCATGACTCTGTCCACATCTAGACTCTGTCTACATCTAGATTCTGTCCACATCTAGACCCATGACTCTGTCCACATCTAGACTCTGTCCACATCTATACCCATGACTCTGTCCACATCTAGACTCTGTCCACACCTAGACCCATGACTCTGTCCACATCTAGACTCTGTCTACATCTAGATTCTGTCCACATCTAGACCCATGACTCTGTCCACATCTAGATTCTGTCCACATCTAAGCCCATGACTCTGTCCTCATCTAGATTCTGTCCACATCTATACCTATGACTTTGTCCACATCTAGATTCTGTCTACATCTAGATTCTGTCCACATCTAGACCCATGACTCTGTCCACATCTAGATTCTGTCCACATCTAAGCCCATGACTCTGTCCACATCTAGATTCTGTCCACATCTATACCTATGACTTTGTCCACATCTAGATTCTGTCCACATCTAGATTCTGTCCCCATCTAGACTCTGTCCACATCTAGACCCATGACTCTGTCCACATCTAGATTCTGTCCACATCTATACCTATGACTTTGTCCACATCTAGATTCTGTCCACATCTAGATTCTGTCCACATCTAGACTCTGTCCACATCTAGACCCATGACTCTGTCCACATCTAGACTCTGTCCCCATCTATACCCATGACTCTTATCTGGTGGAAGCCAGACCTGTTTAATATTTACGAAACAATAAAATATGTTAATTTAAAAGTAACCAATAACCAGGTAACTTTTCAATTTGATTTTACTGTCTTGAAATAAATTACAGTTAAATTGATTTATATATTTTTTCATTTGAACTGTTATGTCCTTGAAAAAATAAATACTTTGACCTCTGTGACCTTGGTTTAAATTAGGACAGTGATCTCGTCAGCGCCTCGTCAACCTGTCTAAGATGGCGACGGATATATTACGACCCAGCCTTATGGAAGTCAAGGACCTTTGAACTCAGGGGTTACTCCAGGTCACATCCGGCACGCTTGAAAGTGAGTAGCAGCATGACTACCACCCCACCCCTAGCTGTATATAAATAGTTCTTACCCTTACCTGAAATATTGATGGAACACTCCACCTGTAAGGCAAACAGTCAATAACTCACTTATAAACACAAATATTTTCTCTACACCCAAGAAAAAATCCCTATATTTCGTCCACAGAAAAAGTCAAAATCAAGACCACCCCCCCCCCGCGCCGTTGCCTCTTTACTTTCTTGGGTGACCCATGTGAACTCAAAATGAGCTCTGACACCCCTCCCCTCCCCCCTCTTGGGTGACCCATGTGAACTCAAAATGAGCTCTGACACCCCTCCCCTCCCCCCCCTCTTGGGTGACCCATGTGAACTCAAAATGAGCTCTGACACCCCTCCCCTCCCCCCTCTTGGGTGACCCATGTGAACTCAAAATGAGCTCTGACACCCCTCCCCTCCCCCCCCTCTTGGGTGACCCATGTGAACTCAAAATGAGCTCTGACACCCCTCCCCTCCCCCCTCTTGGGTGACCCATGTGAACTCAAAATGAGCTCTGACACCCCTCCCCTCCCCCCCCTCTTGGGTGACCCATGTGAACTCAAAATGAGCTCTGACACCCCTCCCCTCCCCCCTCTTGGGTGACCCATGTGAACTCAAAATGAGCTCTGACACCCCTCCCCTCCCCCCCCTCTTGGGTGACCCATGTGAACTCAAAATGAGCTCTGACACCCCTCCCCTCCCCCCTCTTGGGTGACCCATGTGAACTCAAAATGAGCTCTGACACCCCTCCCCTCCCCCCCCTCTTGGGTGACCCATGTGAACTCAAAATGAGCTCTGACACCCCTCCCCTCCCCCCTCTTGGGTGACCCATGTGAACTCAAAATGAGCTCTGACACCCCTCCCCTCCCCCCCC
>CAXITT010000004.1:1839821-1869215 GCA_964033795.1 Lymnaea stagnalis | reverse complement strand
AAAATCCCCCCCCCCCCCCAAAAAAAAAAAAAAAAAAGAAAATTTTTTAAAAGTTTAGGCTCCGATTGAAATGAAGAATTTCTAATGCGACGCCGTCTAACGCGATTAACAGATCATCGCCATGGAACTGCTTAATCACATATTAGAGGGAGCGAATCTAGTTGAAGGAAAAGCAGGTTACTTTTTTTTTATTGCTCACATCAGAAATTGGGCAAAGCAAGCTAAAATTTAAAAAAAAACAAGACAATCTCCCCCTCCCCCACCCCCCAAAAAAGTCTTAGCTATAAATAGAACTTAAACTGTGCGTGTAATTGTAAAGATTGGTCTTTAATGTTCCTAATAGCTTGATTTCATCTTGTCTGCGCGAGAACACAAATTTTTGAGAGTTTAAACGGTTGTCTCCCTTTCATTATAAATTTGTTTTCTTTCCACGCCTCTTGCTTTACTTTTCATTCCTGAACTTAATTATTCAGCTGAAAGCCGTATTCAACAGCACAATTGACATAATCGTGAAGATATTATGTTTTGAAAATTTAAAATCACTTATTTCAGTAATTTGAAACACTGATCTCCTATCGCAGATGCTGTCAAAATACGTCGAGTCGATGGGAGAGCACCTGAAGCACTTACGGATCGTTTGCCCTTCCCCCAATCTGTTGACAGCATACAATGTGGCTAGATGCGTGGAGGAGCTGCTCACAGGGCTATCGTGTCTGGAGCGCGGCAAAGAAATGATCACCTCCTTCGAGATGAGCCACCTTCACTTTCAGGACACGTGGAGCGGCTTCCGGTGCTCGACGTGCCTGCTGGTCAACAGCGTCTCGGAGTTCCTGGAGACCCAAGAAAACCTGGTGAGTTTTAACATGGCGGACTCATTGGTGACGCCGCCATTTTCATACCGTGTCTTGAAGTCCCTCGCCAAGAGTAGATCAGTGAAGCGGCTCCAGGTTTTAAACATCGTCAACTACTACAGCCACGAGACTTCACTTAGAATAATCGGCTGCCAGTTACGGACCGTGACCACCTGCTGCTATAACCTTAGGGAGATTGCGTTGAACTATTTTTACCTGTACGCGGCCAACGTGGTTGATGTCTGCGAGAATCTCGCGGGCAGCCTCCGGACGCTGACCGTTTTCGTCACATTCTTGGACTTCTCCAGCCCGGCCTGGGAGATCATATCCTCTGACCGTTGGCGGCTCGCCCTCAAGGCGTGTCCCGGGCTCGGGGTCAAGGTTGAAATGGAAGACTGGCCGCGGGATCCGACCGCGGTGCTTGTCCCGGGGTTGCCCCTCGCCGAGCTGTCCATCAGAGGCTCTCAGTGCCCACGCTCGAGTCTTAGCTTCGGCAGTAAAACAAGCAGCGTGTTGGACCACTGTGCCAGACATTTCGCTCTGTCCATTCAAGCCGTTTCATTCCTCGTCGACGGAGAAGTCGCGATGTCTCACCCCAAGACAGATTCGCTGCTAAACTTCATTAAACAGTGTAAGAAACTGCGCAGTCTATTGTTTTCCGATACCCTGGTGAACTGTGATTACCTGGCCAAGGTCAAGGCTAATGCGTGTGACGAGGAAGTGACGATATCTATAATTACTGTCTGAACTGACCGGCCAGTCTGGACTGTCTTGATTGTTTTAAACTGATCCGTTTGATTGCACTTTAACTTAATGTCTTTTTAAATTTCCAATAGTAGATTTGTATATGACTCAATATCATATTAAAATAACCCACTGCCATCTTTACATAACTCCCTATCATTTGGAAATTTTCCCCTTAAATAAATTTTGCTATATTGGAAATGTAAATTCCCTGGACAGTCGTGATACGCGTTTTGCTTTAAATTGTACCAAACGGTAACAACAGTAATAACGAAAGTATTCATAAACTATGAATGAGCCATAATATTTCGAATATAATTGGTCCTGATTTCGAAACATAGTACCTTAAATTACCAGTAAATGAGCTCTTGGTATAAAGTCATCTGGCTTACAATGCGCCATAACATGACAAATTAATCGATGCCATTTATAAAATGTTAAAAAAATTACAGATTAAATTCTATCATTGTCATTTATGAACGGTTGCTAGGACACAACAGATTTATTAATGCCATTTATGATATGCTTTTTCACAATATTTACGTACAGTCTTTCAGTATTTCCTCTTTACAATCATACAATCATACAATCATAAAATCATACAATCGTACACATGAAAATAACTTTACGACCCGTCTTTCAGCATGTTCTTACACTTAGATTTTCGACTTACCATGTTTCTATTATTCACACTACTTGTTTATTTCTATTGATTTTATGCCATTTGGTGGGTGGCAAGAGGGGAAAAGGGGGGGGGGGTGGGGCTGGTCTTTTCCTATACCATTTATTAATTAATGACTTAAATTTATGATTACTTTTGAAATGGTTTAAGTTTTTAAAAAACGTATATTGTTTACCGTTCATTAAATTGATTCAACAAACTGTTTGATTGCGTGGCTTTAATGTAACTGTTTGCTACGTTTGGTGTATGATTGATCGACATGATGACCAGCTGTGTACAATCTTGAGTCTGATGGGCATGCCTTTGTATTTGGTAGGTATGACCTTGTATCTGCTACTTATCGACTTGTATCTGCTATCTATGACCTTGTATCTGCAAAGGTATGGCCTTCTATTTGCTATGTAAAACTTGAAATGGGCTTTCTATGAACTTGTATCTGCTATCTATGACCTGGCATCTGCTATTTATAACTTTGAATATCATATCTATGACTTTTTATCTAAATCAATGACCTTGTTAAACTTAAGGCGTAAATACATTGTTAGGTCCTGGGACAGAAGGTCTGACAGTATTGTGACATAGTTACAGTGTTAGGAGCTAGGACAGTAGGCATTGTTATTGTGTTAGGAGCTAGAACGGTAGGATTGGTATTGTGTTAGGAGCTAGAACAGTAGGCATTGTATTGTGTTAGGAGCTAGGACAGTAGGATTGGTATTGTGTTAGGAGCTAGAACAGTAGGATTGGTATTGTGTTAGGAGCTAGAACAGTAGGATTGGTATTGTGTTACGAGCTAGGACAGTAGGCATTGGTATTGTGTTAGGAGCTAGAACAGTAGGCATTGGTATTGTGTTAGGAACTAGAACTGTAGGCATTGGTATTGTGTTAGGAGCTAGAACAGTAGGCATTGGTATTGTGTTAGGAGCTAGAACAGTAAGCATTGGTATTGTGTTACGAGCTAGGACAGTAGGCATTGGTATTGTGTTAGGAGCTAGGACAGTAGGCATTGGTATTGTGTTAGGAGCTAGAACAGTAGGCATTGGTATTGTGTTACGAGCTAGGACAGTAGGCATTGGTTATTGTATTACGAGCTAGAACAGTAGGCATTGATATTGTGTTAGGAGCTAGGACAGTAGGCATTGGTATTGTGTTAGGAGCTAGAACAGTAGACCTTGGTATTGTGTTAGGAGCTAGAAAAGTAGGCATTGGTTATTGTGTTAGGAGCTAGAACAGTAGGCATTGGTATTGTGTTAGGAGCTAGAACAGTAGGCATTGGTATTGTGTTACGAGCTAGGACAGTAGGCATTGGTATTGTGTTAGGAGCTAGAACAGTAGGCATTGGTTATTGTGTTACGAGCTAGAACAGTAGGCATTGGTATTGTGTTAGGAGCTAGAACAGTAGGCATTGGTATTGTGTTAGGAGCTAGGACAGTAGGCATTGGTATTGTGTTAGGAGCTAGAACAGTAGGCATTGTATTGTGTTAGGAGCTAGAACAGTAGGCATTGGTTATTGTGTTAGGAGCTAGAACAGTAGGCATTGGTATTGTGTTAGGAGCTAGAACAGTAGGCCTTGGTGTTGTGTTAGGAGCTAGAACAGTAGGCATTGGTATTGTGTTAGGAGCTAGAACAGTAGGCATTGGTTATTATGTTAGGAGCTAGAACAGTAGGCATTGATATTGTGTTAGGAGCTAGAACAGTAGGCCTTGGTATTGTGTTAGGAGCTAGAACAGTAGGCATTGGTTATTGTGTTAAGAGCTAGAACAGTAGGCATTTGTATTATGTTATGAGCTAGGATAGTTGGCCTAAGTATAGTGTTAGGAGCTAGAACAGTAGGCATTTGTATTATGTTAGGAGCTAGGATAGTAGGCCTAAGTACAGGGTTAAGAGCTAGGGTACTAGGCCTTGGTACAGTGTTTGGAGCTAGGGTAGTAGGTCTAATTATAGTGTTAAGAGCTAGGGTAGTAGGCCTTGGTACAGTGTTTGGAGCTAGGGTAGTAGGCCTTGGTACAGTGTTTGGAGCTAGGATAGTAGGCCTTGGTACAGTGTTTGGAGCTAGGATAGTTGGCCTTGGTACAGTGTTTGGAGCTAGGATAGTAGGCCTAATTATAATGTTAAGAGCTAGGGTAGTAGGCCTTGGTACAGTGTTTGGAGCTAGGATAGTAGGCCTAATTATAGTGTTAAGAGCTAGGGTAGTAGGCCTAAGTATAGTATTAGGTGGGTAGTGACAGTAGCTAGGGGCGGAGCTAAGGGGGCGGAGCTAAGCGGGCAGACGAGGACAAATGTAGGCGGCCGCCAGTCACACCTTAAGACCTATTCCTAAACCAACATTTTTCAAACCACTTATGTTATAACAGACCTAATAAAATAGCAAAGAAAATACATTCTGATGACATACAATGATAGCTGCAGAATAAAAACAAGATTTCCCACTTAGAAAATATCATCAAGAAGTAAACAGCTGGGTCAACTTTCAAAGGAGCCTCACAGTCAGGCGATGGTGTAAGAGTAGAGTATGCAGACTGATCATATGACTAACTCTGCAAACCCTGTGGGGCGATCTGTAGAAATTATGAAGAACAAGCAACTGCTAAGGAGCACCACCTATCTGCAGACCATCACAATAAACAAATAGATATGGTTATCTTCTCCGACACCATTTCAGTACCTCCAGCAGCTGAGCATCAACATCTCACTATTTCTGAAATAAACACCTTCCTCAAGAACCAAGCTAACATTTTTGCGGATACCAGGACACCACAATACAACAGGACACCTCTATACACCAGGACACCACAATACACCAGGACACCGCTATACACCAGGACACCACAATACACCAGGAAATAAAAGGAAAGACAAACTAACAACACAGGGAGCATTCAATGAACAGCCAAATATACCTACATCACTCAACACTGCCAAACTTACCTACATCACTCAACACTGCCAAACTTACCTACATCACTCAACACTGCCAAACTACCTACATCACTCAACACTGCCAAACTTACCTACATCACTAAACACCGCCAAATATACATACATCACTCAACACTGCCGAACTTACCTACATCACCCAACACTGCCAAATATACCTACATCACTCAAAAAGGCCAAACTTACCTACATCACTCAACACAGCCAAACTTACCTACATCACTCAATACTGCCAAACTTACCTACATCACTAAACACAGCCAAATATACCTAAATCACTCAAAAAGGCCAAACTTACCTACATCACTCAACACTTCCAAACTTACCTACATCACTCAACACTGCCAAATTTACCTACATCACTCAACACTGCCAAACTTACCTACATCACTCAACACTGCCAAACTTACCTACATCACTCAACACAGCCAAATATACCTACATCACTAAACACTGCCAAACTTACCTACATCACTCAACACTGCCAAACTTACCTACATCACTCAACACTTCCAAACTTACCTACATCACTCAACACTGCACTGCCAAACTTACCTACATCACTCAACACTGCCAAATACACCTACATCACTAAACACTGCCAAACTTACCTACATCACTCAACACTGCCAAACTTACCTACATCACTAAACACAGCCAAATATACATACATCACTTAACACTGCCGATCTTACCTACATCACCCAACACTGCCAAATATACCTACATCACTAAACACAGCCAAATATACCTACATCACTCAAAAAGGCCAAACTTACCTACATCACTCAACACAGCCAAACTTACCTACATCACTCAATACTGCCAAACTTACCTACATCACTCAACACAGCCAAATATACCTACATCACTCAACACAGCCAAATAAACCTACATCACTCAACATTGCCTAACTTACCTACACCACTCAACACAGCCAAATATACCTACATCACTCAACACAGCCAAATATACCTACATCACTAAACACAGCCAAATATACCTACATCACTAAAAAATGCCAAACTTGCCTACATCACTCAAAAATGCCAAACTTACCTACATCACTCAACACTGCACTGCCAAACTTACCTACATCACTCAATACTGCCAAATACACCTACATCACTAAACACTGCCAAACTTACCTACATCACTCAACACTGCCAAACTTACCTACATCACTAAACACAGCCAAATATACATAAATCACTTAACACTGCCGATCTTACCTACATCACCCAACACTGCCAAATATACCTACATCACTAAACACAGCCAAATATACCTACATCACTCAAAAAGGCCAAACTTACCTACATCACTCAACACAGCCAAACTTACCTACATCACTCAATACTGCCAAACTTACCTACATCACTCAACACAGCCAAATATACCTACATCACTCAACACAGCCAAATAAACCTACATCACTCAACACTGCCTAACTTACCTACACCACTCAACACAGCCAAATATACCTACATCACTCAACACAGCCAAATATACCTACATCACTAAACACAGCCAAATATACCTACGTCACTAAAAAATGCCAAACTTGCCTACATCACTCAAAAATGCCAAACTTACCTACATCACTCAACACTGCCTACGTTACCTACATCACTCAACACTGCCTACCTTACCTACAGCACTCAACACTGCCAAACTTACCCACATCACTCAACATAGCCAAACTTACCTACATCACTCAACACTGCCAAACTGACCTACATCACTCAACGCTGCCAAACTTACCAACATCACTCAACACTGCCAAACTTACCTACTTCACTCAACACTGACAAACTTACCTACATCACTCAACACATCCAAATATACCTATATCATTCAACACTTCCAAACTTACCTACATCACTAAATACTGCCAAACTTACCTACATCACTCAACACAGCCAAATATACCTACATCACTCAACACTGCCAAACTAGCTACATCACTCAACACTGCCAAACACCCTACCAGACTACACCAACACCTTACCAGACTACACCAACATCCTAACAGACTACACCAACACCCTAACAGACTACACCAACACCCTAACAGACTAAACCAACACCATACCAGACTACACCAACACCCTACCAGACTACACCAACACCCTACCAGACTACATTACCAGACCCCTTATTGATTATTCCCATTGATTAGTCCCATTTTTGAGTCTCATTGATGAGGCCCGTTGATGAGTCCTTTTGATGACTCACATTGATGAGTCTGATTGATGAATCCCTCTTACAACAATTTAATTTTCCAACTACAACATTCAAACAGGTTCTCTCTCCTGACAACATTTTGAGGACATTTGCCGACGAGTGAAGTTTTCGCGTACATTCTCCGATGAAACCTCTTGGGGTTAAGGCCGTGACAACTCATGGCTGTGAGAACTACGCAGACTTGGATAAATTTCTCGAGGGATTGCCTTGTTGGTCCATTTAACTTTCCTCCCAAGACTTGCTCAAAGTGGATAAGCTCGGCCAATCGGCAACTCTGGTCGGGGAACATACATAGCCTTAAAAAAATATAACATATCGCTTGGCTGAGCTCTGCGCTCTAAGCAATGCAGTAAAAAACAAAACCATGATAACCGCCGCGATCTCTTTGCACCAACTTTGGAACGTAATGAGAGCGTCATTTTAAATAGAGATGTTGTATAATCAATAATGATCGTGGCATTTTTACCGCCATGTTTGATATGATACGAATTTGACGGCACGTCAGGCATATAACTTCACATACACGTTTGAGATGTATCTTATGGGGGGGGGGGAAATATCGACAGCAACGCAAGGACAGCAAACAAGAAAAATTCCAGTAAGTTATAAAAAGCACAATATTGTTTTTATCGCACTATCATAACTTTGAAATAAGGCTTTGGTGTCAACGTTGGTTAACATCTGGGTTAGCACGACTTAAGTAACTATTCGCTGTGTTGTTGGTTAATACAGAGATGTTAGCTGAGTCTATGTACTATTCGCTGTGTTGTTGGTTAATACAGAGATGTTAGCTTAGTCCATGCACTATTCGCTGTGTTGTTGGTTAATACAGAGATGTTAGCTGAGTCCATGTACTATTCGCTGTGTTGTTGGTTAATACAGAGATGTTAGCTTAGTCCATGCACTATTCGCTGTGTTGTTGGTTAATACAGAGATGTTAGCTGAGTCTATGCACTATTCGCTGTGTTGTTGGTTAATACAGATATGTTAGCTTAGTCCATGCACTATTCGCTGTGTTGTTGGTTAATACAGATATGTTAGCTGAGTCCATGCACTATTCACTGTGTTGTTGGTTAATACAGAGATGGTGGTTAGCTAAGTCTGCGTAAAGATTATTTAACTGTCACTGCCACATCATCGATGTAAAATGAACCATCAAGTCCACATGATATAACTAGGCACTTTATTTCAACAAGACAGTATTCACATAATAAATTATGACAACATAACTGTACTGTAGTACAGGATACATATAGATCTACAGTACAGGATACATATAGATACATGTTCACTTTTGTATTGATTAAATAAATTTACTACCGTCCTGGCTACCAATTTGTTTAAATGGAATGGACTCGATTACAATGTTATAGAGATGTCTCGTTACAAGACATTGAACTATTTACCATAGGCAAAATCAATATAGGATAAAGTAATAAATAATCATGGACAGCAACAAGCAACATTTTTTCAATATATATATATATTTAAATATATACACATTATATATATATTCTATGATGCCATGGCGAGATCTATCTGATTTAAACAAAACAATGTATATGGACAAAAAACAAAACTGTTTGAGCAATTTGGGGAATAAAAAAATCTTTGAAATGTTTGGCTAAAAAGTGTTCTGCAGACGGCAGGATAAACTTTATTAATGTCTTTAAAACTGTGAGCATGTCAGGTTAGTGGATTGCTCGTAATGTGGGATGTCTGTAAATGCATTTGTAAACCACGACTTTTTGCCACGGATGAAGTGATTGACCAGGAGTGAATTCGATTGGCTGTTGAGCAACAGTTTGTAATGAATATGTTCAGATAGTTTAAACTTAAACTAAATGCACCAGGTCACTTTGACCATCAGCGCCTGTCATTCTCATAAAAAAAAAAAAAATGGCGATACGCCAAGGGTGGACAACTAGCGAAATGATGCAGTTCAAGTCTTAACTGCGAGTTATCTCACGCAGCCATGACGTGATCACAGTTGGAATGGCCTCAAGTCTACTTTAAGTTGATGGGCAGAAAATGCAACAAAATTAATTTGATTTTTCAAACAAATTTTTTTTATTCATAAAGTTAACAAGTAGAAAGACCTTGTCTGTATCACATTTAGTTTATATGTGTCACACTTAGGTTGTCTGTGTCACATTTAGTTTGTCTGTGTCACACTTTGTTTGTCTGTGTCACATTTAGTTTGTCTGTGTCACATTTACTTTGTCTGTGTCACATTTAGTTTCTCTGTGTCACATTAAGTTTGTCTGTGTCGCATTTATTTTCTCTGTGTCACATTTAGTTTCTCTGTGTCACATTTAGCTTGTCTGTGTCACATTTAGTTGCTCTGTGTCACATTAAATGTGTCTGTGTCACATTTAGTTTGTCTGTGTCACATTTAATTTTTCTGTGTCACATTTAGTTTGCCTGTGTCAAATTTAGTTTCTCTGTGTCACATTAAGTTTGTATGTGTAACATTTAGTTTATCTGTGTCACATTTAGTTTGTCTGTGTCACATTTAATTTCTCAGCGTCTCATTTATTTTTCTGTGTCAAATTTAGTTTCTCGGTGGCACATTTTGTTTCTCTGTGTCACACTTGGTTTGTCTGTGTCACATTTAGTTTGTCTGTGTCACATTTAGTTTGTGTGTGTCACATTTAGTTGTTCTGTTCCGCTATTTAGTTTGCCTGTGTCCCATTTACTTTGTCTGTGTCACATTTAGTTTGTGTCACATTTAGTTTCTCTGAGTCACATTTATTTTTTCTATGTCAAATTTAGTTTGTCTGTGTGCCATTTAGTTTTTGTATCATTTGTTTTCTCTGTGTCACATTTAGTTTCTCTGTGTCTCATTTATTTTTCTGTGTCAAATTTAGTTTATCTGTTTCACATTTAGTTTGTCTGTGTCACATTTAGTTTGTGTGTGTCACATTTAGTTTGTCTGTATCACATTTAGTTTGCCTGTGTCAAATTTAGTTTGCCTGTGTCACATTTAGTTGTCTGTGTCACATTTAGTTTGTCTGTGTCAAATTTAGTTTACCTGTGTCACATTTAGTTTGTCCGTGTCACATTTAGTTTGCCTGTGTCAAATTTAGTTTGCCTGTGTCACATTTAGTTTGTCTGTGTCTCATTTAGTTTGTCTGTGTCTCATTTATTTTCTCTGTGTCACATTTAGTTTCTCTGTGTCTCATTTATTTTTCTGTGTCAAATTTAATTTCTCTGTGTCACATTTAGTTTATCTGTGTCACATTTAGTTTGTCTATGTCACATTTAGTTTGTGTGTGTCACATTTACTTTGTCTGTGTCACATTTAGTTTGTCTGTTATCACATTTAGTTTGTCTGTGTCACACTTTGTTTGTTTCACATTTAGTTTGACTGTGTCACATTTACTTTCTCTGTGTCACATTTAGGTTTTTCTGTGTCACATTTAGTTTGCCTGTGTCACATTTAGTTTATCTGTGTCCAATTTACTTTTTCTGTCTGACATTAAGTTTGTCTGTGTCAAATTTAGGTTTTTCTCTGTCACATTTAGTTTGCCTGTGTCACATTTAATTTGTCTGTGTCACTTTTAGTTTGTCTGTGTCAAATTTAATTTGTCTCTGTCACGTTTTCCTTAAATCGAACACAAAAAATCAACAACAACAACAACAAAAGAAACCAAAAACAACAAACTAACATTGAAGTTAATTTTTGCTTACGTCATTGATAGAAATGCACATGTTAAAATGAAAAACCTCATTGCCGCAGTCCAAGTATTTTAATACAAGAAAGTATTTATTACATATCATTGTGTCACAGTAGCGTATGGATCGATATCAGTGAATCTTCCAGTTCTTTAAATTATCATTTCAATCATTTTTTAATTTCGTGCCGCTCTTTTCCATTATTATCTACAGAGATATATAGGACTAAACTTACAAGTTGTATATTTTTAAGCAGTGCTTCAACTGGTCTTTTTCTAGTGTGAAGAGAATTGTTTCCGATTCACGTTCCAAAAAGTATTATCCTGATCAATCAGACATCTTACCTCCTCCTATACATGCACGGTTTCCTGTCACTACAAACATTTCCCAAAAGCTGTTGTCATGTCACCTTTAGTCCCCGTGAAAGACAGTGTCCAAATGCTGCTGTCATGAGACCAACACATCCCGCGCAACACAATGTTAGAATGCCATTTTCTTGTCACTGTCAATCCCGATCAACACGGTGCCCAAATGTTGCTGTCCTGGGACCCTTAATTGCCGCGCAACACAATGCTGAACTCCCGTTGTCATGTCAACATCAGATCCCACCCTACACAATGCCCAAATGCTCCGTCACCATCGTCAACCGTCTAACACAGTTCACCACCAAGTCTCGCCCAAACAATATGCCCCTGTCACCATCAGATCCCGACCAACACAATGCCCAAAATCCCGTTGTAATGTCACCATTAGATGCCCTAAAGAGCGCATGGCCCCGTGATCATCACACAAGTCAGACCGCGTCAAAAGAAATGAATTTCAGATCCGGTTTCTCGTGAATGATTTTAATAAACCGATGACTTGGCGAGCTAATGGAAACATTGGGAACACAATTTCCTACCGCGACTCGAAATGATCTGGGAAGCTATCACATTTAGAAAGTCATTAAAAGAAAACGGGAAAACAGAATGAACCCCCCTCCCCCCCCCTGCTCTTCCAATACGATGTTGTGTAGTGAGGACATAATTCATTTGATGACACTAGCCAAAAACTACATTTGGAAACATTGGGAACAAAATTTCCTCCCGCGACCCGAAATGATCTGGGAAGCTATCACATTTAGAAAGTCATTAAAAGAAAACGGGAAAACAGAATGAACCCCCCTCCCCCCCCCCCTGCTCTTCCAATACGATGTTGTGTAGTGAGGACATAATTCATTTGATGACACTAGCCAAAAACTACATTAGACAGAAGAACGAGTAGATACCACATAATAGATCGAATAGATTGAGTAGATATTGGAATGCTTCAATTAATCGTTGGTCATAATTTTCTGGGTGGCCGGTTGGCTGTGTGGTAAAGTGTGTTATCATCACATTATTATACACAAACTGCTACACTAATCAACACCAACAGCCTGATGGGACTTTTCCATCCTTGGATTGTGTGATCCTAAACAACACCAAGACAAGGGACATAACAAAAACATTCTCTTCTGAAAGACATTAAAAGAGGCTTATAATGAGTTGAAGACAACGGCTCAGTGGGCTCGTCTACCTTGGTAAACCCACTGAAAAGTATCATTAGGAACTAGTCTATGTACTCTATAGTCACTGTTAACATGTAATTAGATGTACCATTACGGAAAGCCGCAATAATATACACGTACATGTAGTTGAGAGAACCTGTATCCTCAGGAAATGGCCCGTCCAATAATGATGTGGCACGATTTAAACTCTTGCTGAAGTCGGAAAAAGATAGGAAACATCAATTTTGATGTCGTAATAGGTTTTCAAATTCCTCACGAGTTGATTTGGGATACACTTTTCCAATAAAAAAGAACAATATGGAAAAGATGGGGGGGGGGGGTGCTGGGATCAGGTTTTATTTTAAAAAAAAAGATAAAACAGCTATCTAATCAACTTCCAGCCAAATGAGCCATTATTTTGTTTCATATTCTCTGAACGTACTGTTTTTTTTGTTGTTGTTAATTTTTCTCCCTTAAGTTATCCCTTAACGTTGTATCCCCAGACACTAATAAAACGGTAAGACCCTTATAACTCTTACTCTAAGAAATGGAACATAGATCCTCTGGAGTATTTATTTAAGGATGGAACCAAGAATAAATTTCGGTACGGATGGATAGAGAAGCTTAGATCAGTGGATTGGGAAAACTCAAGAAAAAAAAAGTAAGACAGAATAGATGAAATGTACAAACATGATGATCATGCGTGATGTATCGTTAGCAGGAAATCCGAAGGACGGCAAGAGAAGAGAGCAATCAGCAGCTCTGGTGGTCTGCGTTGCCATGGTGATTTAGATGGCCGGTAATACGATGTTTCGCTCAAAAAGCAGACTGCAAGCAGGCTGCACAGACAAAGGTTCCATAACTACTGAGGCCAGACGCACTTCATCTGGACAATACACTGTCCTCGCCCCAAACTCACCCATCGTGATCAGATCGTTACCCACACATTATCGCCGGGCACTCTTGCTGGAGGGCTTATGCTGATTGCTAATCAAAGTCATTTTTAGTGGGGTGTATTTGGAATGGAGGGGGACGGAAGGTTTGGGAGGAGCGCGGAGGGGAGTCGACGGCGTGTGAACCTTGTAATGTTTTTACTAGTAATTTTTCTGTACGCCGACGAAGGCTTTTGGCCAATACGGTCCATGCAGTGTGGTCTGGTATATCTATAAGTATCACTATTGCTAGTTGACGTATCAGTCCTAAGACAGTGTGTTTCTTCAATCTGCATCTGTAGCAGCCGTCTCAGGTGACGCGATATAAGAAAAGACAAGGGGGATTGGGGGGGGGGGGTACATTGTAAGGTGGTTTGCGATATATTAACATTTAGAAATCAAATGGGTGAAATTACACTATTCATACATGTATACTTAAAAATATATATTAAACAAGTGTTAAATAAAAATATAACCTTCCGCTGCATCCTTCGAGTCACAAAGAACAAAATATTCTTAGAAAGAAATGCCGTATATTACACGATTATCTATTCCCTTAATCAATTTGATAGTCAATTTCCTCGCGTAATTATCCCATCCAAGACGACGAGTTCTATTTTATATTTCCTTTTTTGGAACTTCACGAGGGGCTCCGAGGAAAGACTGAGACCGGAAGTGCAAACCGTCTCCGGAAATGCCATAAAGAAAATATCATTGGCACCCTGTCCCAGACGCCATGGCTGGCGCAGTAATACCTATAATTAACCCCTTGTTTCGTGGGAGACCTCCATCATTATCATCAGTCGTTGATGTGTAAATACAAGGTTTATGAACTGGTACTGAAAGAGTTAAATAAACAATTTCTTTTTGTTTTCATTATTCACATGCAATGCCAAATATCGTGTGTTTTGTTGATCCTTGGGTTATAGAGGGACGTGTTTCAGTAGTTGCGGTGTGACTGACGGGTGTAGTAGTCTGGTTGGCGGTTGTATACACCTGTAACAAAAATGTGATTTAAGAACTACAACACCAATTTAACAAAATCGAACCAGTTTATTTACACAATGTCTATTACCAGTTGTACTGAGTACACTAGGCTTGACTGAAAACAACACAATTTCTAACATCAGTTCACTAAGTACGCTAGCCTTGACTGTATAACAACTCAAGTTATTTTCCCTATGTGAATTAACTTCATTAGAAAGGACGGCTCCTTGTTTTAATTGTTGTAGGCTTCTTAGCCGAAATTTCCGCTTTTTCTCTAAAGTTTGTTTTACAGTCGTATTTTCATTTGTCCTGTTTGCTATAGATGGCTGTAAGCTGAAACGTTAGCATCTCATAGTTCTCTCTTTTGATTCAAGCTCACACACACCTTGTTCTACTATTGCATCCATACAGCTTGAACGCAATCCTTCATTTATCATATTATAGTCCTTCCACAAGTTTTTCTCTAACTTGTGGATGATTCTCAGTGCTTCAACGCAGTCCTCTCAGTTATACTCATATACTCCAGCACTAGCCAAGCTCTCTCAGGCACGTTTCATCTCTGACAATGGTCACCACTCACAACCGCAAGACACACTCATTTTTTTTAACGCCCACAAAACGTTCAACCAATCAGCATCCCTCGTCCTCGGGACACGATCTTTCGCTCACACCATTCATTAGATAGTGGTCACTTGCTCTACTCAGTAACAAGGTCAACGATAACGATTAACAATAAATCATTCGCCCACTCCTTGACCTCGCGTGGGACCCTTACAACAAACCATTGTGAAAACGTATCCCAAATAACCCCCACCCCCCCCCCCCCCCCCCCCCCCCCCCCCCACCCCCACCCCCCCCCCCCCCTCCCCCCCCCCAAAAAAAAAACCGCTGCTAATGGGAGAAATGTTGATCCGAACCGGCCTGTGTATTCCAAACAGCAGAATGTCCGTATGCCGTCAATGTTGCCTGCTGGGACAGAAAAGAGACAAAAGAGACCAACTTCTAAAGGCTCCAGCGGTTGGCGATACCGGTTCTCAAAGACGCTCGCATGAGACGCCAAGGAACCACAGTCAGGACAGTATAGAACGGAAAGAGCTAGAATTACGTCGAGACACAGACGCTAGCTTTAGTGGAAAAACAAGGCTCATTACTGCGCCGTGTTAGGACGCATCACAGTGTTTTTGTGTTTTTTTTTGAATGCTTGGTTACACTAAATTGATCGAGACTTTCGCAAGCTGCAAAGAGCGCAGTGTTCGTCTTTGAGTGAACCATCGAACAATTTGAAATGTTAAACTTTTAACTTTTATATTTATGTGTTTTCACTTAAAAAAACAAACAGACAGACGTTAACTATTAACGCCAAATAAACGGTCAACTTTGAACGAAAGGCGCGAAAAACCGAAAAGTGGCGGGGGCGCCTCCGATGCGGCTCATTATACTTTTAAAATAATTTACCTGTGTTCAGGTAACCCTTCAAATGTGACCTTAGACCGCCGAAATGATGAACAGACTCAAGAATGCATGCAATGAAAATGTGTTAAAACAATATCAGACACATTATGGCTTAAGATACTGTAAATAAACTATGAATCGTATGTGTTGCGCCACCCTGCGGGAAACTTTGTGCCAACAGGAAAATCAAAAGGAATACAAGATGAAAAGGGAGGTAATGCCAATAAACTGCATGAGAATTACATCATTGTCGCATGCACAGTCGTAAGATCCATGATACAAACCGGGGGTGGGGGTTGGGGGATTATAAAGTAACGAAATTATCTCCCTTCTGTTGTGTTTGTTTACTCATATACACTTAGAACAGTGGTTCTTAACCTGGGTTCGATCGAACCCCAGGGGTTCGGTGAGTCAGTCTCAGGGGTTCGGCGGAGGTACAAAAAAAATCAGAGAAAAATCATATTTTATTTGTACTATTAAGAAGAGTTCGGTGAATGCGCATATGAAACTGGTTCGGTTCAGTACCTCCAAAAGGGTTAAGAACCACTGACTTAAAAACTACGCGTTATTTTAACCACACAAGTACCGTGAACGAGAGACATCAAACCTTGTATTATAATGGTGGGAGCACACGTCTGTCTACCTTTGTAAGGCGCCAAATGATTCCCCTAGCTTGCCGTCTCCATATTACGTGTATGTTTTAGAAATAGCAAGGTGAACTTGGACTCTATAAACAACTCTATAGCACACTCATAAAATCATTTTTAAAACATAAGGAATCTTGGTAGGATATGCCGTAAGTAATCTTGGTAGGATGTGCTCTAAGCAATCTTGGTAGGATATGCTCTAAGCAATATTGGTAGCATATGCAGTTAGCAATCTTGGCTGCATATGCAGTAAGGAATCTAAGTAGGATATGCAGTAAATAATCTTCTTTGGGACACCAAAATTCCAACATTAAATCCTATCATAAAAGAAGTGATGGCTAGCTCCAGATGATGATCAGGAAGCCTACACATTGTGTAATTTAATCAACAGTCTATTGTTTCTTTAACTCATAACGTTCAGTATGCTGTTATGTATACCTCTCCCAGTGCGCTCGTCAGATCTAGTGCGGAGTTGATAGTTAGATCTAGGACGAACTTTCATTTAAATCTAGGATGGCAATGTCAGATCTAGGATGGATTTGTCAGTTGTATCTAAGGAAACGTGTCAGCTATATCTAGGGTAAACTTGTCAGATCTGGGGCGGATGTGACCGATGTAATGTGGACTCGTCAGTTGGATCTAGCGTGGACTTTCGGTTGGATCGGGGGGTGGCCGTGCCGTGTCCTAGATGTATGTGCAACACCAGCGATTATGAACAGGTTAACAATGTAAAAATAATGGCGTCTCCGATCCTAACATAACTCTACGCAGACATTTTCCTCTGAGAGCCATATGCAGCTGGACACCAGGATCCACCAGCGCCCGCTAGCACCACCCACGCCATTATAACACAGTTTGAAAATTTGATTAGGTAAAGTGGATTAACATCCTGACTTTCAGGCTGCATAGGAATTACACAACCGCCACTGGGAAATGATCATAGAGAATAATGTGTTATTAGGAGAGAATGTTTGTTTTGTAATTATTGTAATAACATGATAAATTTAACATTGTTTTTTTAAAGTCGTATAACGTTTAATAGTGAACTGTCACAGACAGGATAAATGCAATATAAACGTCATTTACTGCATTACGGTCTACGTTTCGTCCCAAACAACTCGGTAAATACCAACAAGTCAGTAATGAACAAATTAGTAAAGACGAACAAGTCAGTAAATACCAACAAGTCAGTAAAGACTTCCGCGGAACAGGAGTGTACCCGAGTAAACTTGGGGGGCGTCCACATGGGAGTTTGCCTCTTCATGGCGTGGCAGACTAGTAGGGAGGTTTCTCCGAAGCTAAAAAAATCCGGCCACTGCATCACTCCCAACGCAACGGGAGGGACGCAAGAACATGATTACTTGTTGCCGTTAATGGATATGAGGTCTGGGTGGCGGTCAAAACTCTTGCGATGATTTTAGTTACGCGGCCCTGAGAAAGCCTCTCCTAGGCGACCGTTTCGTCCCCGCTTATGTCCCGACCAGACAACTCCCTGGATGGTGGGGGGAGGTAACGCAATACCTTTCCTCCGGAGAGGAAGCAAAGCCGCTCAGACCCAAGGAGAGTGGACCGCGGAAGCTTTAAACGTAGCGTTTTCAGTCGACCGGACTCCCCCAGGCCAGTGGGGAGGTTCCTGGCGTGCTTCCGCATGGTCTGGCAGCGGGGAGACCTGGCGTCGGCCCGTGGGGGGGGGGTGTGCCGAGGGAGGGGTATTAAGAGCTCACGCTCGACGACCCACCGACGCCATCTCCAATGTGACGTTTTCAGTCAATAAAGACCAACAAGTCAGTAAAGAGCAACATGTGAGTAAAGACCATCAAGTCAGTAAAGACCATCATCTCAGTAAAGACCATCATCTCAGTAATGACCTTCAAGTCAGTAAAGACCATCATCTTAGTAAAGACCATCATCTCAGTAAAGACCATCAAGTCAGTAAAGACCATCAAATCAGTAAAGACCAACAATTCAGTAAAAACCAACAAGTCAATAAAGGCCAACAAGTCAGTAAAGACCAACAAGTCAGTAAAGACCATCATCTCAGTAAAGACCAATAAGTCAGTAAAGACCAACAAGTCAGTATAGACCAACAAGTCAGTAAAGACCAACAAGTCAGTAAAGACCAACATGTGAGTAAAGACCATCAAGTCAGTAAAGACCAACAAGTCAGTAATGACCAACAAGTAAGACCATCAAGTCAGTAAAGACCAACATGTGAGTTAAGACCATGATTTCAGTAAAGACCATCACGTCAGTAAAGACCATCATCTCAGTAAAGATCAACAATCAGTAAATACCAACAAGTCAGTAAAGACCAACATGTGAATAAAGACCATCATCTCAGTAAAGACCAACAAGTCAGTAAAGAGTGACATATCAGTAAAGATCAAGTGAGTCCCTGTCTTTCTGCGCTACAATTATGGACTGGACAAGACGAGCAGTGGTGGCGACACATTGTTGGATTCTGTTAACGTTGCTTTATGTCCTCTTAAGTAGTGTTTATTTATTTATTTATTTTTTTTTGGGGGGGGGGTTGGGGGGGCTACGCTACAGCAGCTATACAGAGAAAAGAACATTTACAAATACCCAAAACGCAAGGCGTCCAATGATGAAAGACACATGTTTAAGTAGTGTTTATTTATTTATTTATTTTTTTTTGGGGGGGGGGGTTGGGGGGGCTACGCTACAGCAGCTATACAGAGAAAAGAACATTTACAAATACCCAAAACGCAAGGCGTCCAATGATGAAAGACACATGCATCACGTGACGTGTTTACGTAACGTAAGTGGTTGGAGCTCTACCCCCGTACGTCATTGTAAACAAACGTTGGCTATTTTAGCACCGCGGGGCGGGGCCCTAAGTATACGATGTGGCACCCTAGTAAACATATAGTCAGCTTGGACTCTATGTGCGGGGGGTCGGGTGGGGGAAGTTGGGTTAACGCTTGATCTCATAAAGTAATAAATAATTATAGGTAGTTATTATAACTTACCTAACGCCATTTGTCCTTACTGTGAAAATCAGTCTACCTACCCAACTGAAAAAAAATTTGACTAGGTCTAACTAGACCTAACTAGACCTAACTAGACCTTACTAGGCCTAACTAGGCCTAACTAGGCCCAACTAGGCCTAACTAGACCTAACTGAACTTAACTATACCTAACTATACCTAAATAGACCTAACTATACCTAACTAGACCTAACTATACATAACTATACCTAACTATACCTAACTAGACCTAACTAGACCTAACTAGACCTAACTAGACCTAACTAGACCTTACTAGGCCTAACCGGAACACTAAAACCACCGGTTCGTGTACCACGGTTACAAACTGTGGTGAAAAAAATCGTAAATTTGAATAAAAATATGCATTTATTTTTTAAAATATTCAAAATATTGAAAGCTTAACTACAGTTTCATCCAATACATTTACAACTTTCACACAGTTTATTACAGTCCAAAACATAATATTAATAAGGTCAAAATCCATTAATCCACCTCCTTTTCAAATACCGTCATGAATTGACCTCGCTTTGAAATATTAATTAAACATTACATTCGATGGGCGGAGTAATATAAAGAAAAAGAGAGAATAGTTAACTCTAGTAACAATCCGCGATGAACCAAGGGAGAGTTTACTCATCCAAAGAAACTCTTGGGTGGGAACCGTAAAGCGTAAATTGACCCATTTTTAGAGTACGTATCACAGAACCCCTCTCCCTACTCTCACCACACATTAACCATCTGACTCCCCCACTACACCAGCCAACCATGACGCCTGCCCACATCAGTGGTCAATAACGGGAGATTTACTCCCCTGCAATAGTTGCAAGATCACGACTTCGGACGTGCCGCCTGGACAGATATCGTCTACCCCCGGCCATCTCTTCAAGGGGGCCAGATCTATTACTTTCAAACAGCAGTGGGAAGAGGGAAAAAAGGAGGGGGGGGGGGTGGCAGGCGTGGGCAAAAATTCCCATGGAACTAGATTTTTGCCCCGGAAACTGCTGTTGGCCAGATAGGCATGTCCCGCGTATTCAGCTCAGAGCTGGTACATCGTCTGACCAGGCAGGCGGTGAATCGCAGTCTGGTCTCGTCTTTTAAGATGGATGACCGATTCTATTTTGCAAAAAAAAAAAAAAAACCAGCAAAAAAAAAAATCAAAAAAAAAAAAAAAAAAACCAAAAAAAAAAAAAAAACCAGAAAAAAAAAACATCAAAAAAAAAAAAAACAACAACCCAAAAATGTAATAGACCTCAAAAAAGATCATGCACTGTCAGGGTGTGAGTTCGTAAAGACCTCAGTAAAGATCACTCACTGTCAGGGTGTGAGTTCGTATAGACCTCAGTAAATATTATGCACTGTTGGTGTGTGAGTTCGTTGATAGTCTCAACTCAGTGGAAATGTCTTAGATCTTACCTTCATTGCATTTTGTCTAAACTGAGTTTGAGGCTGATAGTGAGAAGAGTGTTCGACGAATTTGTCCATGAATTACAGGATTTTCTTTTGCATAGTTTGTCTTAAAAGGACCATGAAACTAAACATTAGTATCTCTCTCTCTCTCTCTCTCTCTCTTCCTCCACACACTTTAAAAAAACAAACAAAAAAACATGGACAATTTTAACACCAGGTTTCAACGTTTCATTTTTATGCCGTTTACTGTTAAGAAAACCTGGCACTGTAGAGTACGCCTGGCATTGTAGAGTAGGCCTGGCATTGTAGAGTAAGCCTATCATTGTAGAGTAAGCCTGGCATTGTAAAGTAAGCCTGTCATTGTGGAGTAAGCCTGACATTGTAGAGTAAGCCTGGTATTTAGAGTAAGCCTGGCATTGTAGAGTAAGCCTGACATTGTAGAGTAAGCCTGCCATTTAGAGTAAGTCTAGCATTGTAGAGTAAGCCTGTCATTGTAGAGTAAGCCTAGTATTTACAGTAAGCCTGGCATTTAGAGTAAGCCTGGCATTGTAGAGTAAGCCTTACATTGTAGAGTAAGCCTGACATTGTAGAGTAAGCTTAGCATTGTAGAGTAAGCCTGACATTGTAGAGTAAGCGTGACATTGTAGAGTAAGCCTGGCATTGCAGAGTAAGCCTGACATTGTAGAGTAAGCGTGACATTGTAGAGTAAACTTAGCATTGTAGAGTAAGCCTGGCATTTAGAGTAAGCCTGTCATTGTAGAGTAAGCCTGGCATTGTAGAGTAAGCCGGACAATTAGAGTAAGCCTGGCATTGTAGACTAAGCCTGGCATTTAGAGTAAGCCTGTCATTGTAGAGTAAGCCTGGTATTTAAAGTAAGCCTGACACAGTAGAGTAATCTTAGCATTGTAGAGTAAGCCTGGCATTGTAGAGTAATCCTGTCATATAGAGTAAGCCTGTCATTGTAGAGTAAGCCTGGCATATAGAGTAAACATGATATTTTACGACTCAGGAACGCAACAAGTATGCGACAAACATCAAAACAGTGTCGTAAGCTCGAAGATTTAGGGGTCTCTAATAGAGGGGTGCCTAATAAAGGAATATGTTTCAACACATTAATTTATAACACAATGAACTGTTGGCTGGCCGTAACGCCAAGGAACCGAAAATATGTTATTTGACGGAAGTCGAACATATTTAATTGCGCAAAAAATATTATACATCCGCTTTTATTTTAGTAAATGTTTAAGTATTATTATTATAAATTACAAATACATTTAAAATAACAACAAAGGAAGTCTCTTAAACTTTCATATGCGTTTCAAAGTTACGGAAAACAATTATGTTAAAAGAATTACACCGTGATCACATTTATCGGGAAAACTCAAACATCAGTTGTTTTCAGCGCGTTTTTAGTGCGTTACTAATATTGTGAAAAACAAATAAAATACATTTGTTTTAAATAGACTCGCGAATGACGTCATAGCTCGAATAGCCTATTATAACCAAAAATCTTCTTTGATTTAATAACCGCGCGTTACAAAACTGATAGTGTACTTTCCCCTTCTTTTAAGTACAATTAATAAACATAATCGATTACTTTAAAAATTGTCAATAAAAGAAACAAAAATTTTAGCTTTGCATTTTTAACATTTAATAAGTTTTTACTTTTATAAATTTCAACAAATATACTTTTATTAATTTCATATCGTAATTAAAACTAAAAAAATTAAATATACTTCTAATAAGAAAATGCCGTTTAAGTTAATCAGTGCAGCGACACTGCATAGCCTAATAACATTCACTTATCCATTTGTGACTCATCCAAATAACGAACCATATGAAGTGCAAAATAAGTTAGTTTGGGTATGGAAGGGTCAACAATCCGGTGGAAGATTTTATTAATTTTATTTAAATCTGGGCGGGGCGGGGGGGGGATTGGTAATTTTGCCCCAGTCAGCACAAGATAGGTCTCAAAATAAAAGAATGAATTTGATAAATTATTAACCTTCTTCGTTACATACATGTCGGAGGTAGGAAAAAAGATGTGTACACTTTTACGTGGATGACAATATATTTAAATCAGATGGTATTACATTTTAAAAAAAAATGAGATGCCATATTCTCTTTTTACAAATAAACATATTAATATGTTTACCAATTAGGGAAATTAAAGGCTTTAACAAAACGTGGGTACCTTTATATAAGTAAACCCATTAATATCAAAACCGAATCCTTTCACACACTTGAAAATTTAATTTTGAAAAATGGAGATGGGTTAATATTTTCTTTCAAAAAATTGAAATATATTTTTGTTTTTACTTTGCGAAAAGTAAGTAAGTGTATATTTTTATGAGATTAACACTAAAAAAAAAAAAGAAACTCAAGTCTCTCTAATAGATGTACAAAAAAAGGTTGCGAGATTCTTCTTGAGATAAAATAATTTATTGTATTACGATTTTCTGATAATGTATAATTAAAAAAAAACAAGGCAAAAGTTTGTTTAAATTTTTGATGAAGATATAAATAGATCAAATTCATTTAATATAAAATATAATTTATATCATATATAGAGTTTTTGTTTTTAATTTAAGATTATGTTTTCACATTTTTTAGAGAAAAAAAGTTGTAACTCAGGGGCACGAAAAGAGGTTAATCTAAATTATTTCTCTAGCGTAGAAATCGTCCCTCAATTTTCTTTTTTAGTGAAAAAAGTGATACAATTAGTGATAATTTAGATTTGGTAATTTAAGGTCAAGTTAGAGGAACAAAAGTTGTTTAGGTGCGTCAAACGGAGTAGGGAATGTGTATGATATATAGCAGATAAATACGTCTCAAAAATTAATTATGTTATAAACGTAAATATCATTACATAGTTACTGCTTTTCAAAGTTAGGAATTGGGATGAGTTTTTGCAATAGCAGGTATAAATTATCGCGAAGGACCTACGATTATTATCCCGGTAACATCGGGTCATATATTCTAGTGCTATATAAAATTGAAGTGAGCTCAAAATATAACAGAGAATAAAAAGAGAAATACAAATATAGTGTAAGATTATATATAATAGGTTTAAATTCATTTTAAATTATGAAAAAATAAAATATATAGTGATCGGGGGTGGGGGAGGGGGAGGGGGGAGATAATTAGGGACAAAGTTGATGAGGAAGTGAGGTGATAAAGTACAAGATAAGAAGGAGCTGTATTGGTAGGGAGCAATATGGTAAATGAGCAAGCTGGTTAGTGACCAAGATGAGAAACAATGATGAGTGAGCAAGATGAGAAGGAGCAGTATTTTAAGGAAGCATTGTAATAATAGAGCAATGTGGTAAATGAGCAGGATGATGTTATCAAGATGAGCAAGATGATCAGTTAACAAGATGAGAAGCAAGAAAATAAGTGACCAAGGTGAGAAGAGAGCAAGATAATAAGAGAGCATCATAGTAATTATCATTGAGAAACACCTGTATCTGCATGTAAGTCTTAGGTTTCCTGAAACCAATTGAAGGTCAATTGTGTATGACTTCCACTGTATACAATTTTATGTCAGTCAATGCTATAGTTACAAACTGTTTGTTGAGTTTGGTTGTAATGGTTGACAAATCGAAAACCGGTTTTGGTTCCACCGAATCTACCGCCCTGGTATTTACGATAAGTGCGCGCGCGTGTGGCACACCACTTCCGGCCGTATCTAAGGGGAGCTTATCCCAATTTATTGCTCACTTCCCAATTTCCCTCCAGTACTGGGAGACCTAGAGCTTAACTTATTGGTGAATAAATTCACTTGCAGTAACTGGTGGGCCCGTTTTAACCGCACAGAACAGTAACAAGAGATTTCAATGACAAGGACGCAGGGGTAACACAACTGTCAGGCTGAACGGATCTCTATGGATGTGGCATGGGAGTTAAGTCAAACTTATACGTTCAGGGCCATTGCTCATTCGCCTTAGAAAACCGTTTAGATTGATAACACTAAGCTCTTGCATAGATTTGATAAATGTGTCATAAGTTCACATACAGTTTGATTGTCTTGTAGAGAATATATAATTGTAGTGGGAAACATTTGAACATACTTGTGAGATCTTTATCTTGGTACCTTTTAATTAAGAAGTTTGATTAACACACAGAAAAAAAGAAGATTAAATTATTTGATGTTAACGTTTGGATGGGTTTGTAACGTCCGTAGCTCGTATTTCATCATCATCAGTGGCACTACAGCGATTTAGGGCCCTAGCCTGCTCTACCACATCCTTCCATTCGGATCGACCCATGGCTTTCCGCCTCCATGCACGAGCCCAAAGCTGGCTTGAGTCCTTCTCTAAGTCGTCAGTCCATTTCAGGCTTGGTCGACCGGTGAGTCGTCTGCCCCTAGATCACTTTTGTTGCTCTACAATCCGGCATCTTCCTATTGTGTCCTGCCCAGCGCAGTCTGCCCTTCTTTTTTTAAAAAAATAGTTGCAACTATGTGTGGGTCTTCGTACAATTGATATAGCTCTTTTTTTTTAAAAACGGATTCTCCTAACATCATTGTCTATCACCGGACCATATATTTTTCTGAGGATTTTTTGCAAACCGTTATAAATATCCTCAAAGAGAATTTTTGAACTTTAATAGTATATACGATAAAGAATATGTTATGTTAATAGGAAAATTTATCACATTTAGGACATACATTTCAATGATCAAAGGAAGCTTTACATTTATTTGATAATATCAACAATTTGAAATGAAAGTCCTGGCAGTGACTGACAGTGATGAGAAACTGAATGGAAGAAAACCCACACAACTTTATTACCATAATGTCATTACCGAAATGTCGTCAACGACTTTCTTTACTATCAGACACGTTAACACAAATACAATGGAATCATTTTAATCTCATTTGTTACTACAAGATATTGGACTAGAGAAATTCGGCCCAGACTATTGACGAACGTTTCAAACAAAAATGTTGATCATAATAGAAGCGAATTTCCCACATGAGATTCAATCTTGTTTAAACTCTTTACGTCACTGCCATTGTCAATATAGAAATTAGATTTTGGAACAGAGGGCTGTACGACTTCTATCCGTTTGACCTTTTTCAATATATTACCTTCTAAATGACGTACTTTTTCAATATATTACCTTCTAAATGACGTACTTTTTCAATATATTACCTTCTAAATGACGTACTTTTTAAATATATTACCTTCTAGATGACGTACTTTTTCAATATATTACCTTCTAAATGACGTACTTTTTCAGTATATGACCTTCTAAATGACGTACTTTTTCAAATTATTACCTTCTAAATGATGTACTTTTTCAACATATTACCTTCTAAAAGGATATACTTTATCACTGTCTTGCTTTCTCACTGATTTCTCACTGTATTTCTTTCTCACTTTCTTACTTTCTCACTGTCTGGCTTCCTCACTGTCTTACTTCCTCACTGTCTTACTTTCTCACTGTCTTACTTTCTCACTGTCTTACTTTCTCACTGTCTGGCTTCCTCACTATCTTACTTCCTCACTGTCTTGCTTTGTCACCGTCTTATTTTCACACTGTCTTGCTTTGTCACCGTCTTATTTTCACACTGTCTCACTTTCCCATCGTTTTACCGTCTCACAGTCTCATTCTCTCACAGTCTTAATTTTACACTGTCTATTTCTCGCCGTCTTACTTTCTCAAGGTCTTACTTTCTCAGGGGTAATAAGGGGAGAGACTGCAATCAGGTTAGTGAATATTGATTTTGATGATATTATGTTCTTTCAATGGTATGCCCCGCCCACAGATACTACTTACCAGCTAAGTGCTATTTCTTATTTTTATTTGTATACCATTTTTTCTGTTGTTTTGTTCGCTGGCGAAGGCTTTCTGCCAACACGTTCACTGTTTTGTTGCGTTTATGTTTTCAGGTTTAACCCTAATTTGGTTTACTCATTTTATATTGGCACACTTCTATTGCTGCCCACAGATACTACTTACCAGCTAAGTGCTATTTCTTATTTTTATTTGTATACCGTTTTTTTTGTTGTTTTGTTCGCTGACGAAGGCTTTCTACCGACACGTTCGTTGTTTTGTTGCGTTTATTTTTTCAGGTTTCACCCTTCTTTGTTTTAGTCATTTTATCTTACTTTCTCACAGTCTTACTTTCTCACTGTCTTATTGTCTAATTTTATTACAGTCTCACTTCACTCTTATTGTCCAACGGCCTAAAACTGTATCACCTACTGACTTTGACCTTACAACTGTGTCATTTTCTTACTGTCTCAATGTGAGTCTCAAATTCCCATGATTCTTAACTTCAACAATGACCTAAAATATCATCAAACGCACAATAATCCCATCATTATATAGGAAAAAACTGAAAATCAACTTTTTCATAAATCTGTGTCGTCACATGATTCGATCAAAGGAGATCCGACAGACTGTTATTTAAGCCCAACGATTTCCTAACGTTCTATACCTAAATATCAATTAGCTTCCATTAACAAGGCCCTTAATAAGTCGATGTTTGAAGAGATCATGACATTGGAAATAATTTAAGTTGATTTTAATATAAATTGAGTTGCTGATCAGAAAAATATCACAAACAAAGATTTCGGAGGAAAAAGGGGGGGGGGGGATTTCTGTAGACATTTGGAAATCCATGGAATCTGGTCTAATCCAATGTCTTCCAGTTTTGTACATTATTCCCGAATTAACGCCCGTCCTTACCCCACACACCGTTGCCACGAATCCATTTAGCGAATCCGTATGACGAGCCAGCGAATCTGTCCCCTTTGTCTGGTAGACGTCATGGTAAACGGACGTTTCTGGTCAAACTACGAACAAGCAGCAGACAAACTGAATTGACACGGTCTGCCCCCCCCCCCCCTTTTCCCACTGGGAAGCCGTATCTGTTATAATAGAGACTGAGTCGGCTCAACAAATTGAGCCGAGACTTGGATCCTCACTGCATCAACTTGGGGGGGGGGCGTTAGTCGGTCTGCCCCCCCCCCCCCTTTTCCCACTGGGAAGCCGTATCTGTTATAATAGAGACTGAGTCGGCTCAACACATTGAGCCGAGACTTGGATCCTCACTGCATCAACTTGGGGGGGGGGCATTAGTGTTAGAGTCCATAATATAATACTTGGATACCCGATATCTGTCTTAATTATTACCAATTAGTGTAAGCCCATTTCTTTGCACGCCAAGAATTACATACCCGACGATAATATTGATTTTGATGATATTATGTACTTCAAATGGTATGCCCAGCCCAATACGCAGCCTTATGTGAAATATATTTAAGTCAAAAACTCAATAGCGACTCGTACATTTTATCTTCATATAGAGAGATTAGGGATCGAGGCATCTGTTTTTATTCTTTTTCCAATGCTTTCTTATGTCGGCTTCAAATTAAGAAATTTTACATTTTTGAGTTTTCTTCAGGTTTTCTTCTTAAACCTTAAACATTTAGCAACATTAATCCATTAAAAAAACACTTTAAGCGCATTAGAAGAATAGGCCGGATTATCTCATTTCAAAAGATTACATATCAAATTTTAATGAGAAATGTCAAACTGTCATTGGATCAACAGCTCTATTTTATATACTCCACAGGTTCTGAGCCTGGTGCGGTCTCTTGTTCGGGAGGTCTCGTCTAATCCATTAGTATCGCGGTCCCAGCTCTACACGTCTTGAGTTTAACCATTATATTGATGCCATCGATATTTAGATTGTGACTCGCCCGAGCAAACGTTGAGCCATTTCATCAGTATACAGACGAGCTCTTGAACGCACCACAAAATCACGTGCAAGAAACATAGAAACCTTGGCAACTCAATGCAAGTCCCACGCTATAAAAAAATCAACAACTCTAAATAAAATTTAATGACCAAATAATATAAATTTGCAGTGTAAATTTAACAAGGCGTCGCCTTTCGGAATCTTATTAAAAATATATTTCACAAGTTAAAAATATTGCCGCTAGAAGTATATTGTAAAACTGTCACATCAATGGAAGTTCGCTAAATAGTGTTTGAGAGAATTGTAAAATGAAAAAAAAAAAGAAATATACCAAAATGTTTTTAACAGGTTAGCCGACAACTCAAAGGAAGACATTGCCGCATGTTATTTAAAGAAATGGATGGCATCAAACCATTCCAAAACCAAAACAAAACTAGAATATAATGAGCAGACAAATGAATAGAATGACCGAACTATAAAAAAAGAAGAATTTGTCCCCCTCTCCCCCCCCCCCGAGTGCCGCTTGATTATCGAAAACCACACACAAGGAACACACCGAGCCACCGAAAGTTCACTCTATACA
>CAXITT010000004.1:1818423-1839685 GCA_964033795.1 Lymnaea stagnalis | reverse complement strand
GGCCACGGTGCTAGAAGAATGGCCAAGGACGGTCTCAGGGCCACGGTGCTAGAAGAATGGCCAGGGACGGTCTCAGGGCCACGGTGCTAGAAGAATGGCCAAGGATGGTCTCAGGGCCACGATGCGAGAAGAATGGCCAAGGACGGTCTCAGGGCCACGATGCTAGAAGAATGGCCAAGGACGGTCTCAGGGCCACGATGCTAGAAGAATGGCCAGGGACGGTCTCAGGGCCACGATGCTAGAAGAATGGCCAGGGACGGTCTCAGTGCCACGATGCTAGAAGAATGGCCAGGGACGGTCTCAGGGCCATGGTGCTAGAAGAATGGCCAGGGAGGTCTCAGGGCCACGATGCTAGAAGAATGGCCAGGGACGGTCTCAGTGCCACGATGGTTGAAAAATCGTACGGTCTCGACTCCTAGGCTTCGGGATTACACTTCAACCTAGATATTGACATTTGGAGGCGCAAGGCGCTAGGTTACTGTTAAAGTCTAGATATTAGCAACTTGAGGCGCAAGTCATTAGGTTACTTAGGAAGTCTATATAGTAACAACTTGTGGCACAAGACACTAGGTTACTTTTAAAATCTAGATATTGACAACGTGAGGCACAAGGCATTAGATTACCTTTCAATTTGTGTAAAAGTTGATAGAAGCATAGCATAACATATTTTAGTTCATCAAATTATTAAAACAAAATTAATGTCTAAGTTTGGAGTTGGTAAGAATAAAAATCTACACACACCAGCTCTGATCCCATCAATGTAACCGACTCGATATTTTTTTTTTTACTCCAAAGCCCAGGAAGACAGTGAGGAATATCTGAGGACATAGAATGTAGAGCTGGGCGCCAATTCCTAATAGTGGGGAGCCATGAGGATTATTGATGGGATGGCCGGGGCATGGGACACGGGACCAGATAGTGTAGCAGGCGCTGTCAGTTAGGGCTCTAGCTTGTTTGTATCTGACGGCGACTGATGTATTATGGTAATGATCATCTGGGGCCAACAATTGGTGTTTGGTGTTTGAACCGGTTTGAGGTGTTTCCAATCATTGCTCGGGTCTTGCCGAAATGAACTGTAACTAGATTCATGTACTACTTCAAACACAACAACGTAGACACATATTTAGTTCATAGGCGTGGAGAAGGAAGTGTGTTTGGGAGGGGGGTTCTTGGGTGAGTTCTCTCCATCACTTAACCCCTACTGGCAATACATTCTAAACCAGTGGTTCTTAATCTGTGTTCGATCAAACCCCAGGGGTTCGGTGAGTCAGTCTCAGGGGTTCGGCGGAGGTCTAAACAAATCAGAAAAAAAATCATATGTTATTTTTCCGATTAAGAAGGGTTCGGTGAATGCGCATATAAAACTGGTGGGGTTCGGTACCTCCAAAAGGGTTAAGAACCACTGTTCTAAACTGTTCCTCACAGCATTGTAAAAACGTTATGATAATTTACACGCATTATCATCCACGGGGTGTCAAAGGGGGGTGAAGAGTGCTGTTCCCCATGGGAGGCCTTTTTTTTGGGAGGGGGGTGGTGGCATTCAGTCCACTTGTTATACTTGAAATAGCTGATTTCCTCTTTATGCACCCTCTTACAATTGTATTTTTCGTGTTTTTTTTTGGTTTTTTTTTTTGTAAAGGGGGGCAAGTGGGTGGTGAGGGGCAAAATGATGGGAGACAGACTGATCTACCAATTTGTTAATATCCATGGCACAATAAGCGCTTGCAATAATAACGAGGCGATCACCTTTCTTTATAAAAGTACTCTCGTCAAAACCAGGTTTAAAAAGTGCAGTGTGGCCAGGTGCGCGAAGCAGTAACAAGAAGCCTACCAACTTTATACATCATAAACCAGAAAACACGTATTTATCAATAAATAATAATCTCTCTCTCTCTCTATAATTCACCAGAAGATATACGCCAGAGCAAGCAATACGCAGGCAAACCCTCGCCTCCCTTCCCTTGCCTGGCTATCGTTGTCTCGAGACATGCACACTGCGGTGGAGCTACCGCCCCCCTCCTGCACCACCATCGCTTGCCAGCCAGCTCGCGGCGTCTGCTAAGCCGCGGGTCGGCTTGAAATAAAAAGTGTGCCATGACGTATCATGAAAAAAAAGGGGGGGGGGGGAGGAAGGGGTGTAAAAAAATTGGCATTCTTAACTGTGCGTAACTTGAATTCACGGTTTTGTCAAGTAAGTATCGGGCTGAAAAAAAAAGGGGGCCATGACGTATCAGGAAAAAAAAGGGGGGGGGGAGGAAGGGGTGTACAAAAATTGGCATTCTTAAATGTGCGTAACTTGAATTCACGTTTTTGTCAAGTAAGTAACTTTAGTAGATGGGAAGTTCACGCATTGCTGTCGCCAATGTTTGGCGGGCTATATCCACCCTCCCTTGCCAGCCATGCGCACACCCCAAGAAGCTCGCGGCGTATGCTACGCCGTGAGTCACCTGGTAAAATTAATTTGAATCGTGGTTTTCTTTTTTAAAAATAAAATTCCGTTATTTTTCTCGCTTATTTTTTTTTTATGTCATGTTAAAATAAAAATCGAAAACAGCTCATCTGTTTCAAACACGAAAATAGGAAATCTGGTTCCAGCTTAACATTCTTAGCTATGATTATGTTATTATGTAGAAGCAGATCCAGTCTAATTGCCGCATTCTGTTTTCATAATTTTATTTAATAATATAAAATCTACATTATTCTATGAAGTGAAGCTCTATCACAAACGACCACAAAAACATTAAAAATACCGCCTTACAACATTTGAATTTACAAACCAACACAATAAAACGAAAAAAAACAAAAACCAACAACCTAGAAATATCATATAAATGCATGTTAAACCGAATATGTTAATTTACTGACAACCTCTCTCATTGAGTTGCATATCAGGACGATGATGCCAATGGCAGTCATTAATCACATAAGACGGGATGTCAATAGATGAAAAGATTATGAGCGGACACGGAACTAACTAGCCCCCAGAATACACCAATAAAAATGCATTTGGTTTGAGCGGTGGCAAACGTTGACCTTGGGGTGTCACGTGACCACCTTGTTTGAGCGGCGGCAAACATCGGCCTTGAATCGTGACAGCAGAGATGAAAGAACAAGTCAACGGCACACGAGCATGAGAGGAGATTAATGTCCTCGTAGGCCATATCACGTGAATTTTCATCACTTCTAAAACAATAGCAATTGACAATAAAACCTATTTGTGCAACTAAGACAACGAGTCATTCGAGCAAAAAAAAAAAAAATCAACAATGCGATGACTTGCAAGTTAATACTACTGATGCAATCACAAAAGTTTTGCATCGTAACAAATGATATTTAAAAATGATGATCATGAAAAAATAACCATTTCTAAACAGATACTTAAAATATAAAAACTTTGATTTAAAAAAAAATGGAAACTCGATAAAGGAACGAATTCAAAAATTGATATTGCTAGCAGCACCCATTTGATGGGAAGTGCAGTCCAAGATTGTTTTTTTGGACCAGAAGTACTCAGACACTCACGAGAAAATTTATGATGGACCAGCCAGCCACAGATGGCCAGTCAGTCAGCCAGCGAGCCGAGAAGTAATCCAAAGTCAAGTTGACTTAATCCGCCTGTTTTGATCTAAGTCACGTGTCAACGTTGTTTAAATTTGTTGCGCGGCTCATTTAACTCGTGTCTTTAGTTTGAACATATGTGTGTGTTTTCCTTTAACACTGGTCAGTTTGGACATATGTGTTTTCCTTTAGTACTGGCATCGCGGGAGTTGTTTTGCATGTGTACTTTACGCTGCAGCCCCACGCTACTCTCAGGACAGAGAATACCAAAAATCGTGGTCATCAACATTCCCACCTTCTCTCTCTCCATATCTCTTCATCTTATTCAATCGCTCCATCTGATCGTGTTCTAGGAAAGTAAACATATGATTTCAAATAGATTTATGAAATAAGTCTGTCTCTATTTTTTTTGTTGTTGTTGTAAGTTAAAATGAGACACTCTTCTCCTTGGAATAAATGTGTATAAATTGTCAATGAGAATTACATAAAAAAAATATTAACTTAATTTATTACCTATATTGTAATGATTACGGTGTAAATAGTGATTATACAATGCGAATTTACCTGTAAAATGCGGATTTACTTGTAAGGTCAAAAAAAAATCTACTGCTTCCGAGATCACCAGCAGGTTGGGGGGGGGGGTCAAAATAAAACATGAACGATTCAGAATTAAGATCTGGATTATTATTTATTCACACATTGCATCCAAAATGAAAAATTAATATACTGTATTTTCAAATATAAATTTTTATTAGTAAGTCAATGTTAAGATGACAATCCTGTACCTTGTAAATAATTAGATTTCAAACCTGTAGCTTGTAAAAATATCAAATGACAATCCTGTAACTTGTAGATCGTCAAATGACAATCCTGTAACTTGTAAAATATCAAATGACAATCCTGTAACTTGTAGATTGTCAAATGACAATCCTGTAATTTGTAAAATATCAAAGGACAATCCTGTAACTTGTAGATTGTCAAATGAGAATCCTGTAACTCGTAAAATATCAAATGAAAATCCTGTAACTTGTAAAAATATTAAAAGGACAATCCTGTAACTTGTATAACATCAAAGGACAACCCTGTAACTTGTATAACATCAAAGGGCAACCCTGTAACTTGTATAACATCAAAGGGCAACCCTGTAACTTGTAAAACATCAAAGGGCAACCCTGTAACTTGTATAACATCTAAGGACAACCCTGTAACTTGTATAACATCAAAGGGCAACCCTGTAACTTGTATAACATCAAAGGGCAACCCTGTAACTTGTATAACATCAAAGGCCAACCCTGTAACTTGTATAACATCAAAGGACAACCCTGTAACTTGTATAACATCTAAGGACAACCCTGTAACTTGTAAAATATCAGATGGCAATACTGTTAACGTTTTGTCGAAGCTTCCAGTTAATGTCAGACAAGGGGCCTTAAAGCTATATATAGATTAGAGTCTCTTACAGTCTAAATGCGGCACTACTTACATAGTTATTTAAACCACCCCTTCCCCCAATTACCATGGTAGGTGAGGGTGTCGGGCGTGTGCCTCATTTAGACGCTGACTCAAGAGACGATAAAACATTCATGGACCAATCAGATAAAAACACGATGCACCCTGACCTTCGACCGGACACTAAACCCAAAAACAGTGGAGTGGGCGATCTCAAGGGAGACTTTAGTTGAGAGAAATTCTCGCACGTTTCTATTTCAAGACGGGAGAGCGTAACCTTATTCAAGAATAAACCGAGGGGGGGGGGGCTTTAATTAAAACGCTCGACTGCCAACCAGTGGGGGACCCTCCTATTGATTTACTGGACTCAACCCTTAAGTTTCGCCTAGCCAACTGTTGACGCTTGTATTCAAGTCCCTGCCATCCAATGAAGGCAGACATTATTCCCCCACAGCGTAAAAGAGAAATAAAAAAAAAAACCCTCTAAACAGCTTTTTTTTTGGAACTAGAGAGTCAGTGGTCAGCCTTGCATGAAGTTTTTGGGCTCGATGGCCAGACTTTTGCAGAACTTGGAGAGTCAGTGGTCAGCCTTGCATGAAGTTTTTGGGCTCGATGGCCAGACTTTTGCAGAACTTGGAGAGTCAGTGGTCAGCCTTGCATGAAGTTTTTGGGCTCGATGGCCAGACTTTTGCAGAACTTGGAGAGTCAGTGGTCAGCCTTGCATGAAGTTTTTGGGCTCGATGGCCAGACTTTTGCAGAACTTGGAGAGTCAGTGGTCAGCCTTGCATGAAGTTTTTGGGCTCGATGGCCAGACTTTTGCAGAACTTGGAGAGTCAGTGGTCAGCCTTGCATGAAGTTTTTGGGCTCGATGGCCAGACTTTTGCAGAACTTGGAGAGTCAGGGGGTCAGTCTTGTGTGAGAAAGTCAGTGGCCATTCTTGTGTATAATTTGGAGAGTCAGTGGTCAGCCTTGCATGACGTTTTTGGGCTCGATGGCCAGACTTTTGCAGAACTTGGAGAGTCAGGGGGTCAGTCTTGTGTGAGAAAGTCAGTGGCCATTCTTGTGTATAATTTGGAGAGTCAGTGGTCAGCCTTGTGTAGAGCTTGGAGAGTGAGTGGCCAGCCTTGTGTGAGAGAGTCACTGACCAACCTTGCGTGTAACACAGAGTCAGTGGCCAGCCTTGTGTAGATCTTGGTTAAGTTGCCTAGCTATAGACTTTGGGAAAAAATATTTTACCGTTCCATAAATTTATTAGAATAAGTTCATTTATAATGTTAAATTTACTTTCCCCTCAACGTCCTATGTGTCTTCTCTCTATCTTCTTCATTTATTTTTTCTCAATAGCCCCCCGCCCCCATCCTATTTTCTTCTTACAGTTAATATTTCCATTAAATTTCCGCACTCTCTTTGTCTGTACAACAGTTAAAACTTTAGATGATATAAATCTACGATGAAACCATCTGCCCACTGCAGCGTCTCAGACTCCGAGGGTTATTTACAGACAGTGAGGCGGTCCAAGGAAGGTCGACAGAGTCGAGTATAAGATGTGGGCTGAACGTGCCGTCCCATACGAGGTGCAGGGTAGACATTGATTGTGAGAGCCAAACAGACCCCTTCAGTACGTGGAGGCTATAATCAAATGCTCGGAAGTGTTCGACAGATTTCTGTATTTGTTGATCAAAACAGTTGAATAGAGGAGGCCATGGGTAGACTGAGTCAGATTCAAATAAGAACTATGCATGGGTAAGAAACTACATTTTGAGATAGGAGACCAACCTTTTGTCTTAGCTTGTACTGGATTGATTAAATGATATTTGATCAAGTTGGTGTCGGTTGGCGGGGGGGGGGGGGGGGGACTTTTAAAATGAACGTTTGCATCAGCAAGGATTCATCGTATGAACTCTTTCTTTAAAAAAAGCATGGTTAAAAGAGACATGTGTTGTCCGAAATTGTTTTAAATGGAATCTGTTTTTTGAGATAGGAGACCAACCTTTTGTCTTAGCTTGTACTGGATTGATTAAATGATATTTGATCAAGTTGGTGTCGGTTGGCGGGGGGGGGGGGGAGGACTTTTAAAATGAA
Source organism: Lymnaea stagnalis (assembly GCA_964033795.1). Lineage (NCBI taxonomy): Eukaryota > Metazoa > Mollusca > Gastropoda > Lymnaeidae > Lymnaea > Lymnaea stagnalis. Next base: position 1,832,596 of record CAXITT010000004.1, on the reverse strand, counting down.
CGTTTGCATCAGCAAGGATTCATCGTATGAACTCTTTCTTTAAAAAAAGCATGGTTAAAAGAGACATGTGTTGTCCGAAATTGTTTTAAATGGAATCTGTTTCTTATTTCCAAGAAATTTCTCCCCCACCCTCACCGGCAGTCTAAAGCCTCAAGGCCCCCCCCCAAAAACAACATAATTAAACATTATATTACATCACTAATTAATAAATTCTTCATCTTAACTAGATTGAAGAGTCTTCTTTGCCCATAAATCTGTTACCTGAGATTTCCATCGCGCTGTTCTATGCGCGGCAACATAAAACGGTTATGGAGAGTTGCTCAAAAAGCCGAGTTCAAACATCTCTGAAATCAAAAGCAGAGCATGATGTAAAAGTCCCCCCGAGGAGCGAAAACGCAATAAGGAAGACTTTGGCTTTAATGGAAGATTAAAAATAAGGGGATAAAGAAAAAAAAACAAAGTTGTCCAGAAGCCGGGTAAGGAGATTATCCTTTGTCTTGCTGGAGCGTCGTCGCTGAGACGGTGGGTTAGGCAGTGGGGAGTGTGGAAGGTTGAGGAGATGGTCATGAAATTAAGAACATCCGAGGAGGTGGTGAAGGGAGGGGAGGAGAGAAGTCAGTAAGTTGTAGGTGAATGGTCGGTGTCAGGGAGGGGGATGGTAGGTATAAGGGAGTCGAGCAGATTGGTAGAGGGGAAACTATCAGCCAGTGATTCGATTTCGCTGATGTAATCAAATTTTGTAATCAATTAAACTCCCATAAGGTTCTAGAACAGTGGTTCTTAACCTGGGTTCGATCGAACCCCAGGGGTTCGGAGAGTCAGTGTCAGGGGTACGGCGGAGGTCCAAAAAAAAAAATATCAGGAAAAAAATTATATTTTATTTTTCCTATTAAGAAGGGTTCGGTGAATGCTCATATGAAACTGATGGGGTTCAGTACCTCCAAAAAGGTTACGAACCACTGTTCTAGAATCTAAATTGTTCAGATAAATTAATTGTTCATTAATCGTTTGACATGAAATCTTCGTATCGTTGAAGTAGGAGTATGTTCCAATGTTTTTTTAAAAAAAAAAGGATACAATCAATTAGACACCGGGTTTATTGATTTTTCAAAGTCCAAAAAGTAAATTTTAAAAAATCACCGATCTGTAGCTGATCAAATGAATTGTTAATAATATGATTACCATGCTCGTCTGCTATCAATTTGAGGAACTCTCTAAACACCACAGGGTCCTTGAATACATGCATGGATCTTTGATTGCTTGCAGGGATCTTTTAATACATGTAACGGTCTTTTAATTGAATGCAAGAGTATTTGGATACATTCAAGGGCTCTTCAATACAGGCTACTGTCCTTGAATACATGCCAGTGTCCTTGAATTAGAGACCGACCGAAACTAGGACAACAGTTAAAAATGACTTTCGGCCGAAAACGAAGCCGAAATATTTATATATTTTGAAATTCGTTCCCGCATACATTTTGCATAAATCGAAAAATGATGGGGAAAGTATCAGTATTTACATTTAAAAAAAATAAAAATGAGATCATCGTAAATATTAATAGACATCTAATGAATACTTTGCCTTAACAATTTTAATTAAAAAGAAATTTCAATTTGTTAAAAATGTATTTTAAAGTATAATGGTACAAGGAAATTTGGACCGGGGGGGGGGGGGGGGGGGGCAAAATTCAAGCAAAATATAACAGTGAGTGCCCTTTGTTTTATAATATAATTACAACGCTACCTAGACATATGTCCACAATAATTATTGTGGCGCTAAAGGAGCCCATTGTCACATATATATATCAGTTATTAAGGCTCTAATATCACCAAAACTTTTCGCGGTTATTGTCATACTAATGCTTTGTGTTTTCGTAAATAGCTAGCGATATATCGCCATATTAGCCTAGTACCAACACACTATTCATTTCGTGCTGGTGACGTCATTATTTCGTTCGGCGACCAACCCCCTTCACCCATATTGTTTTTTTTTTTTTTGGGGTGGGGGGGGGGATATATTTTTAAAACCTGGTCTCTTACAATAATTGTTCTGTCATGTTTTGACAGAGAATCGCAAAATACATCTAAATGGGGGTCGAAAATCATACAAGTAAACAGGTATGCAGTAGGTCTACTATATAATTGTTATACGAACTCGTGATACACGCAAATGTGTGTTATTTCATCAATAACAATGTTTATGAGCATGATAATGATGAATTTCAATAAATCAATGAATTGAAAAAGCCTAAGTGACCTTAATTTTATTTTTTATAAAATAAATAATAATCATGAAAATATTGCCATTTCCTATGATTATTCAATATTATTCACCTTTGACTATGACAATATTGATGAGCGTGATAGGGATACATCAAAATAAATATCACAAATGAAGGAATTAAACAAACCTAGGGTTCGCATTTTATTTTTTATAAAAATTTAAACAAAAATAATGATTTAAATATTTCCATTCCATTATTTTTTCTTTAAAAAAAAATCTGTTTACATTTGTCTAGGTCTAATTGAAATTTATTTTTTGGAAATAAAGGACAATAGTTCATCATGAAGCTGTGAGCAGTTTTCGCAGAATATTGGATATGTAACATACGATGACAGCATGACGTCGAGCAATAATGAACATCGGATTGCTGGCCTAGAAACAGAGAGTCTGACTTCTGGTAGATGACCGAAAACCTCAATCCCTTTCGGCCGAAACCAAAATTAAACCGAAACTCAACTTTTCTATTTTCAACTGAAACCGAAACGAGGTCGAAAGTGATCCAATGGCAACTAATGGCAACTTTCGTTGCCGAAGCCGAAATTCGATCGGTCTCTACCTTGAATACATGCAAGGATCTTTGAATACATGTAAGTGTCTTTAAATTGACGCAAGGGTATTTGAATTCATTCAAGGGTCCTTGAGTACATGTCAGGGTCCTTGAATTTCTTAGTTATTTCGCCGTTCATAGCTGACCGCTTTGTAAGTAACCACTCGTGTTTTATAGTGTTGTGTTTTTGTAGAGTACATTTGGTTCGGGGGTTGCAATGGACAATTCCTTTTCATTACTTATCATGTTAAGCATTGTTTTAATTACTTGTTGAGTTCATCTCTAGCATATTTAAAGAATATCATCTAACCATTATACTCTATATCTCTATAGTTAAACATGCTTCCATGGACTTACTTCTTACACAGACACTGTTTTTTGCGCTTTTAAAATCTTAACACATCAGTCATATTATTATAGTAAATATATAGCATTATTCTTGTGTCTTATGTAGACACCACGTGTGCGACATTATAATTTTAACAACCATTTGTTTTTGCATTTGTAAGTCAGCTAACGCGTTATGTGACGAAGGATACCCGGTCTAAAGATAGGTCCGAAATATCTGTTAACATAAAGTATCGTATTTAATCTGGACGTCCTCGAATCTCACATAAATTTGGAGTGAAAAAACCATGCATTTGTCATATAATCTCCAACCCACAACTTAATTCCATTGATTACAAGCCATTATTAATTGGCCGATTATTTCATTTACTCTTTAGGAACCAGTGTTGGCTTTATTATTACAATTAATCCTCTTTGCCACTCAACTTTATCCAAAATGTGTTTTGCTAGTCGTGTCCATTTAATGTTTGTGATGCATTGACTAGACAGTCAAATATTTGTAGTAAAAAGTTATCCCCCACGCGTATGGCTAGGAATAAAAAGAAATATTATTTATACGATTAATAACCTGTACCACATGGAACTTACAGATATTGTCCTGCTTCTTGGTTTCTATGTTGAGATAAAATCTGTAATGTCTCAAGAGCTCATTTCCTGTATGTTTAAAATTTTAAAACTGTATTGAGCACCATTCAGCTGCACCGATTAAAAAAAAAAAGGGATGCGTGAAGATATCTAGTCCGCCACCCAGCTAGCCAGCCAACCAGCCAACCAGCTAGCCAGCCAACCAGCTAGCCAGCCAACCAGCTAGCCAGCCAACCAGCTAGCCAGCCAGCCAGCCAACCAGCTAGCCAGCCAACCAGCTAGCCAGCCAACCAGCTAGCCAGCCAACCAGCTAGCCAGCCAACCACGAACAAAAGCGAAGTACATATAAAGGACTTAAAAACATATCGCTTTCTTGGTCAATAAAAAATAGATGGGAAATTTTTTTTTTTATGGGGCAGGATAGGACAAATATCAGTGGGATGGGGTCTGATCTCCACATAGGTCACTAACTGTTATAATATAACAATAGTTAATGGTCTGGCCATGGTGAAATATGTTAGTCTGGCTAAGACAGTTTGGACGAGAAATTCCCGACTAATGCGAGGGCTACACTGATTTAAGTCCTCGTATTGATCCCTATACAAGCTTCTACGTGTGAGATGCTCCAGTTATTTATCTACGAGATATTTGACAAAAGTTGCTTTAATCCTATCCACCAATTCCAAATTAATAACAACTCATGAACAGAAAAAAACACGTTATTTATTATTAACAGATTGCTTATTGTCGTGATAGACAAGGATTCTCAACGATCAATAGTGGATTATGCAATTATTTTCCCCAATTATTTTTAAAAAAAAAGACAGACTAAAGAGTGAATCAATTGAAAAGTATTGTGAATGGGGTGACCTGTGTGTAGGCGTGTGGTACTATTTCATTTAGTTTAAAGGTCATTAAACTACAGTCCCAAGTGTTTCTATAGAATTTTAAAAGTAAATTTTGTCTACTTTAGTCAACTTTTGCAAGAAATTAACCAGATCTACGAGAAATACACCTACATCATCAGCATCAGTGAGAAGGACATCTACATCATTAGTGAGGAGTACACCTATATCATCATCAGCTAGAAGTACACCTACATCATCATCAGTGAGAAGGACACCTACATCATCATCAGTGAGAAGGACACCTACATCATCATCAGCTAGAAGTACACCTTCATCATCAGTGAGAAGGACACCTACATCATCATCAGTGAGAAGGACACCTACATTCTTGTCATAAAAACATAAAGACTTAGATTTTCATAGTTTAAACGTAACAAGGGTCATCTTGGGGCCAACAGCGGACGACGTGCCTTGTACACTGACCTCAGGTATAAAAAAATAATCTATATTACCACTCAAAAATCGGTTGACAATATGTACCCATAGTTCTTCCTTTAAAAATACATTTTTTAAATAGATCCATAAAGTCTTTTTTTTTTTTTCAGAATGGCTGTGCAAAAAAAAAAAAAAAAAAACAAAAGAAAAAAAAAAAAAAAAAAAAAAAAATTTAGCTTGAAAATGGGGAGATAACTCTGCTCATGAAAGATGTATCCAGCTAATTGTGAGCGTGGGTGACGAGGCGGCCTGAAGGCGATAATCTCTAAGCTAAGATACAGCACACATTAAGGTTTAAAGAAATAAGCTTACCAAAGTTAATGTAAATATTCCATAAAAAAGGATAAACATCGGTTACCGGATCACAACACGTACTGGCCACAGTGTGCTGGTGAACGATACCAAGAGAGTCAAGAAATACAGATGCCAATTAGCAGTATGATATTTCAATATTTTAACTATCTTTTATTTGAAAATACTTGCAGTTTAAGATGTTTCTAAGCATGCATCAACTAGAAGTCAACTAGGGGCCAACTAGAGGTCAACTAGTTGCCAAATAGAGGTTCATGGCCTTTTAAATTTTGTTTTTTTTGACACATGATCTTTGCCAATAGTTGCAAAGCATTATATAAGATTTCATTGAATAAAAATGTATTTATTTCTTTTCCAATGATTTATCTAGGTCAATCTAGGACATGGTCATGAATCTCTGACACCCACGAGATCGCTTTTTCATCCAATAAAATATTGATGGAAATTACAAGAAAAAACAAACAAACTTGTGTCTTAAAATTCTTGGTACAATTTTTATGCAATGATAAAAAAAAAATTGCTCATGAAAAAATGTTCCTATTACTGCCAAATATTAAGATCAGCTGCTGTTAGTTTCAATGTTAAAAACTATTATGACACAACACGTAAGCTCTAAAACAATTACACACATATTCGATTCTCACATTAGACTTGAGATGTCCAGTGTTCGATGATCGTATGTTGTAACATTTACTAATATCCCAGCATTCATGTTAACATGGATTTGCAACTAAAACATTTTTTTTTTTAGTAAATGAAACAGAAACAGTGCGATGTGCCTATCGAGGCTTAAGATCAACTTAAAGTACGCAAATATCCCATTCGTAGTTTATCGTTTAGAAAGGCGATTTGCTTTGACGAAGTCGTCGCCAGTTGACATTTCTGTTGACTGATCATGAACATTAGAAAACACTGTCAGAGTCGGACACGCCGGGACGTCATTTACGAAATATCACTGTACGATGCAATCACTCAACGGTTGTGCTCCATCTCAGATCTCAAGCCTGTGTCTAAAGGTTGTGTGTTTATAGTATGGTTAAGGAATGGGATGGATAGCCGTGAGGTGCCAACGATAAGCTCACGCACGTGGCTGCTGTAATGCGATGCTGCTAGACAGCATTCAAAACGGAGTGCCACAATGCATGGACATTGAAAACATAAACCAGAATCTGAATGTAACGAATTAGGAATGGGGCAAACTCATATGACTGTCACGTGGCCTAAAAGATAGCGACCAGCGCGATATTTTGTTTTCCAAATAGAAAACTTTACAGTGATTAGATCACTAGCCGTTTGGCCCGGCTTCGCGCAGGTTTGTGTTCAGAAATAAAAATCTAATAAAGCGTTAAAAGCGAACACGTAGTCAAAAATACCTGGCTAAAGTAACTAGTACAATTTGAGCTTTCTCCACTTTAGACTACGACGCTTCAAGAAACTTTAAAAATATATATTTTAACAGATGCCGGAAAAGCGCCATAGAAAGTATAGAAATCTATTAAACGTAACTCAAATTTCCGTCAACGTGTAGATCCCATTGCCGTTATTTTTGTATCTACGTGGAACATCTAGCGCATTGGTGGAATTTTCCATAATGTGTTTAAAAAACCTTCAAATAATGTGTGGATAGACCGATGACTACGTAAACAATGACTACGTTTTATGATGTCTTTATCTCGAGACTCAAACATCTAAAACAAAATGGCGGACCTCTTAGACGTTTACCATTCAAATAAAGACCCCGGTGGCGCTCTGTTCTGTAAAGTGACGTTTGATTTATCATTAATACAGGGACACTAAATAATTCATCAGATAAAAAGCCGATAAGAATTTAAACGTTTTCCCATTTAAATCAGTTGAAAAATGTCAGAGTGACAGCCCGGATAAGGAAACGGAGATAAGTATCGTTAGTATCCCTGGCCTCGACAGTTGTGAATGTCATGAGTTCAAAACCCTACGGTTTTTCAATTTAGTTTTTACCAAGTTTTGTCTAGATCTACCCATTAAGTGAATACTTATGACTTACTCTTTCATAGTTTACAGCAGTGGGTATTTTTTATTTAGTTTTTGTGATTGATCGACCCATCTACAAAACAAACAAACCAACAAACAAACATGGTCACACTCAGCTTTACATATTATGATTCTGTACGTTACATTATCTTCAACACAAAGGTCAATCACTGCGGTGGTCTACCGCCTCGGGAACAGTGTCTAAAAAAAAATAACAACAAGGCCTTGTTCAATGTAAATATAATAACAAAACTGTATGTGAGGTTAATTATAATGAAAAAAAAAATCGAAAACTGCACTCAATAATGCGTTGGGCCCAGATCTGTTTTTAGTGGTCTTAGAATGACAACGTGAGCTCGCCATAAATTCTTCCTACAGAATGTGCCATCCTACCACTTGCTGATGCACAAAGCTATATGTCTTTCTGAAGCCTCTATCAGTGAAAAGGAAAGGAAAGGGTTGGGGGGGGGAGGGGGATTGGGTCAAGAAAATAGCTCTTATCGGTTCCCATGAAACAGATTTACAAGCATTGACATCGAGGTTCAGATTTTCGTTTATAAAATAAGCCCTTAAGACATGGCACGGAGGCTTGTCTTACGTTATTTACAAATGCTGAAGCGATTGCATTATTAATGCTGAATTAAGGAAGGACAAAAGCCCCATCAGAGGGTTCGCAAACAATGGTCCGAAACTCTCTTCGGTCTCATTGAGGTTTGTTGTCAAGAATAATAACTAGAATTAAATGAACAACGTTAACAAGCACACATATTAATTGCAGCTGATAAATCTTATCTCACCCTCTTGAGAAGGCTTGGCCGATATATCGGCCAATGGTGGTCTAGCGAAAAAGGAGGATTGCTTTCTATCGGCCCGATAATTCAAGCCTCGATATTGGCTGGTTGGTCTTCGTACCAGCTAATCAGATTGAATCTTACATATTCCTGCACATCCTGGTATTTTAGTGGCGGCCTCCGTTTATTGTTTACTAGCTTTTGTTGTGCTCAGGAAAATTTTGTGTTTCAAGTAATTTCGTAAATTACAAAATGTCTGACAGTGACAATGAACAAACTATCCTTTGTGATTTTGATATTCTAGCAGTGAATCTGATACTGGCACTGATGAAAACAACATGGAACGTAATGAAGGCGATCAAAATATTGATGTTGATGATAATGTTGTGTGCCAGTGGTTGAGTATTAGGGGTCCTCAACTGGATAGAAATGTCTTCTCAGAATGTTTTGACACTATACTTCTTCTTCTTCTTTATTTTAAGGGCCCACGATCAATGAATTGATCATTCTGGCTCCTATGTTTCAGAGAGGTTTGCGATGTTACTGTCCATGGGTTTCAATGGGATACTTCACTGGTTGCAAGGGCGACTCAGCAGTGGTGTTATGAACTGTGAGGCAATAGACACAAATGTATCGAGTGTAGCCGCCTCAACTGTTGCTTTTGGAAGCTTGTTCCAGTCCCCTATTGTCTTCGGCAGGAATGAGGAGCTTCTGTACTTCGTTCTTGTTTTTACCAGCCGGAACTGTTTGTCGTGACTTCGTCGCAGTCTGGTCCTATAAATATGCCTCAAGGCATAAGCACCATATTTGAGTACTTTATGCTGCTTTTACACTAAATATCACTCAAATGTCTATTAGAGAGACCAATAGGTATGCAGACAACTTTCTCATTACCATACAGCTTAAGAGAAGATCCCTAGGTCATAAATGGGGGCCTGTTACAGCGAGTTTCTGTAGCAACTGAAAAATAGCCGTTGGCAAGAAAAGGAGTCGAACAATGTGCCAGAGTATCTGAAAGGCCTCCATGGGCCAGAGATGTCTGAAGGGCCTCTATGGGCCAGAGTTGTATGAAGGGCCTGAAAGTGTTAGGAATTATTCAGGCTTCATCCATAAAAAAGTTCACACAATTGATACAAGTAAGTCATGTTTATTCTAAAAACTTACGCCTAAATTATGCAAATCAGATTAGGTCTTTTGCATAAATGTTAAGATTTCAGTTTGATTCATAAGATTGTATTGTAGCTCATGCAATTACCAACAAGAATATATAAGTTATATATAGGTAAAGGAGAGAGCTATTTTTATTTTAAATTATTTTTTTTTATTTTTGCAATGCGAGTGCAGAGCTCGTAAAAAGTGCTCCGTCATTCTGGCCCAGATCCGATCCGTCCCAAAAGGCTGAAGGTTGAACTCTTTATTTAGCATGTTTCACAGACTCAGCGTGACCTCTATTTCTCCTTCTCTTTTGGGTCCACAACAATGAAATGTGAGAGTTATCATTTCCCTCCTTTTGTGTTCTCGGGTCTTCGACTGAAATTGTCCCCCGTCTCGCCCCCCCCCCCTTTTTTCCCAATCTGGCCTTTATGTGAACTCGATGGAGGGACTTATCTTTCTTTCGACGCAAAAGAAACTTCACGATAACTTATAGAAATCCCTTGTTTATCTTTGAGTGCAATGATGCTCTTTAGACGTTTCTATCTTCGGCCCCCGGGGTGGGGGGGGGGTGGCGGGTGGGGTTATACGGTAACCGACGAGAGAGTACTAGAGACCTTCACCTTTTGACCAAACTTTCGGAATTTGCGAGATTATTTAGAGACGTGCCATTCTATGTGATCGTGAGGACTGATTGAAGAGACGTCTGATTGTGTGTGATCGTGAACTGAAATGGTGGCTATAAGGTTTTTATATCATCATTGCATGGTACCCGTTGCTGTAAATTTACGTGAGCTGAAGTTGTAAAGAGCTGAGTTTGTATTTATGAATTAACAGTAATAGCTGAAATAAATTGTTTATTTTTCAAAAGGGATAATTAATGAAGGACTGCGTTCGAGCTATAATGTTAAGGCAATAATGGAACAATGTATGTAGAAGCTTGAGATATAAAGACAGAACAATGAAAAGAGAACGTTGCGGCTAAGAGCTTTACTAAGCAGACAGGATGAATGAAGAAGCAACAAGAAATAGAAAGTTGCTCAAAAAACATACGTGTTTGGAGTTCGCCATTAATGTTGTTAACAACAGCTTTGGTAGAAGTCTTTAAACAAATTTCATTCGATACTGGTTCACAATCTCTTGTTATTTATTGATTATGGAACGACCCCATTATAAATAAACTAATATGAAAAAAAACAAACCCACCTTTATCGATAAAAATGGTAATACAGAGACGATATATTAAAGGTTTGAGTTTGAGAATATTTGCGCAAAGCCAGCAGGTTTGTCGCCATAAAGTCTCATCTCATGAATTTCCAACATGACTTTAACTGCCGTCTGTTTGATGTCCAACCTGGAAGCCGACCGATTTTTCGATTTCGGCGCTGAAAGTTGTCATTTGATTCCTGTCGGTGTACTTTCGGTTTCGGCCGAAACAAAAACCTTAAATTTCAGTTTATTTTCGGCTGAAAGTAATTGAGGCTTTCGAACGCCAGGCCGAAAAAAGGGATTGAGGCTTTCGGTCATCTACCGGAAGTCAGGTTGTCACTCTGTCCAACAGCAGGCAATCCGATATTCTTTATTGCTCGACGTCTTGCTGTTAACGTATGAACTATGACTAATTATCATGGGACACTGCTCAAAGCTGCATGATGATCTACTAGTCCAATTTTTTCTAAAAGTAACATTGCAATTTGACTTCGGAAAATGCAAATAGTTTTTGGAAAAAACTTGGCAATGGTAATATTTTTATCATTATTTTTGTTTTAATTTCTTCAAAATAAATTTTGGGAACCCTAAGTTTATTCAATTAATTTGTGATATCCATTTCTATTTAGCATTATCATGCTCATAAATATTGTCAGATGTAAAGGGGAATAGCATTGTGAAAAAAACAATTCCAATGGAGTGGTGAGATTATTATTTTTGTTTTAAATTTATAAAGTAAAACTTAGGGAACCTTAGGCTTATTCAATTTATTCGTTTATTGAAATTCATCATTATTATTCTGGTAAACATTTTCATTGACGAAATAAAACTATTCCACCAGACTAGTCTCGTGTATGGACGCAAAGATAAAGAAAGAGAAAATGAAACCTTTAGTAATATTTATTTAAACATTTTTTTTTTTCATTTTTTAAATTAGGCATAGAAAATAAGAATGTAGCTCAACGTTCGTGCATCTTTTGTATAATCTGGGTCACATATGAAATTAGACGTTAAATAATAATTGCGGACAAACGAAAAAAATTAAATGTCGACCAATAAGAGCGCATGCGCAACGAAATTATCTGGTTTAGCGGAACAATATATTCCTTCAGGTCTTATGTCTGGACACTTTAGTGGGCCATAGCGACGAAAATGCATAAGCTGAGCTTTCGATCGCTACCAATATGTGTAAGAAGCGTTGTAATTAGATTATAAAAACAAAGCTAGCCTTAGGGTCTATTTTATATGAATTTACATTTTCTCTTGCCATATTAATTTAAAATACATTTTCTCTTGCCATATTAATTTAAAATACATTTTCTCTTGCCATATTAATTTAAAATACATTTTCTCTTGCCATATTAATTTAAAATACATTTTCTCTTGCCATATTAATTTAAAATACATTTTCTCTTGCCATATTAATTTAAAATACATTTTCTCTTGCCATATTAATTTAAAATACATTTTCTCTTGCCATATTAATTTAAAATACATTTTCTCTTGCCATATTAATTTAAAATACATTTTCTCTTGCCATATTAATTTAAAATACATTTTCTCTTGCCATATTAATTTAAAATACATTTTAACACCTTTGAATTACTTTTTAATTCAAATGATGAAAGCCCAAGTACACGATGATCTCTATTTTGATAAAAAGAATGTAAATATCTATACCAAATCATTTTTCAACGTATGCAGAATCTATAACTTTCGGTCAATTTCGAACGAAAGTCTCGTTAAACCCTTTGGTTTCGGCTTCGGTTTCGGCTTCGGTTTCGGCTTCGGTTTCGGCGGAAAGTCTTTTCTAACTTTCAGTTTGATTTTGGTTAGGGTCGAACTCAGAAAATCCCATTGGGTCGGTCTCTCGTTCAACCCGTGGTCATATTGAAAGAGAGGGAACTTCCGGTTAGTGGTGAAAGACGAAATCTGCGTTGGATCCAGTTATCAGACGGTCTTAGACATACAATCTCCGGATGTAACGCATATCACCGTGACATTTGAGACCATGAGATGCCCGGATGTTATGCAAACAAGCCATGAAGACGAACTCTCTAACAGGACAAAGCTTGTAGAGACCGATTCAAGTGGACAAAAAATGCGTTGAGAGAAACGGGCGTTTGTTTTAGCCACACAATTATTGGTTTAAAGACTTTTTATATACTGGCGTCAAAGATAAACTTATGACACAAATCATGAGTTTTGAGCAATTCTATTTCAGCATACACTGAACACACTGAAGACTAAACTATCATTTAAGAACCGACTATAAACATATGCCCCCTCCCCTCACTTTTTTTTGCCACTAACAAAACTCACTGCTCCAAGACATCTATGCAAGCGAATAAATAAGAAAGGGAAAAAAAAAAAAACACACCCACGAAAAGATGAAACGAAACAAACACGAAAACTCCTCATAATAATATTAATAAAATTGATATGAAATTAACGAAACAAGCAATGCGGAAATAAATAAAAATAAATATTATTCCATGTCCACAAGGGCGTGAATGGATCTAATTCAAGAGATGACTACCTGTGAGAAAAGATGCATCATGTCCCATCTCAAAGCAACGAAGGAATCAGTGTGTAAAGGGTTAAATACTACTGGGAAAGTGTGCACGACACAACAAAACCGAGACAAAGAAATTCTGACAGAAAAGTTGGAACGAGAAGTGACAAGTGGCAGTATTCAAGATTATCTTTATCTTGTCTATTCATAGGCTTAATTTCTTGGTCAATTTGAAGAGACTTTCTTGAGAATAGAAACGTATTGCTTCTTCTGTTGGTTGTTTTTGCTGGATTGCTGTATTTGAACGTTTATTTAATGTTTTACTTTAATTTTGTCACCTTCATCACAGAGGGTTTTTTGTCCCGAAACCCAGTACTCTTTCTCTATGTCTCTCTCTCTCTCTCTCTTTCTCTCTCTTCCTCACATCCCCTCTCTCTCCCTCCATTCTTCCTCCCTCCCCCCTCTCCCTCCATTCTTCCTCGCTCCCTCCCTCTAATTTGTGGCTGTACGCCATCTAGATCCTATTTCATAAGCCCAACTTTAAACAACAAGCTCAAAGCAGGCTTAGTGTTACAACTGAAATGTCTAATGCAGCGATGCTCAACCTGTGGGTCGCGTTCCATCAGGGGGCCGAACAACCCTTACACAGTGGTCGCCTATGACCATCGGAAGACACACAATTTAACACATACGTAGCAATGAAAATAATTTTATGGTTGGGGGGGTCACCACAACATGAAGAGTTTTATTTAAGGGTCGCGGCATTAGGAAGGTTGAGAGCCACTGTTCTAATGGGAATTACCGTATTTATCGGCATATGACACGCACTTTTTCTCCCTGAAAATAGGGGGCAAAAGATGTGTGCGTATTATTCGCCGATACAATGCTAAGGACCCATAGTACATACCACATGGCGGCGCGAATGGCGCGTGTTATACGCCGATAAATACGGTAAATATAATGATGATTGACGTCATATGTTCGTGTCATACTTCACATTTATTTACGAATCGCACAATTTTTTCGTTGACCAAAAAAAAAAAAAAAAAAAAAAAAAAAAAAAAAAATTGTTTAAAA
>CAXITT010000004.1:1792216-1817132 GCA_964033795.1 Lymnaea stagnalis | reverse complement strand
GGGGGGGGGGGGGGGGGGGGGTTGATCTTTTTTCATCTTGAGATGACATCTTCACAGCACATCTTCTGCTCAATTAAGTCACTCCCGTTTCCCCGTGCCGCCAGGACAGCGAGGGATATTGTTAATGATATGGCTCATAGGTGCGGGATCATTCAAAGATTGGAAGGATGGCTCTGGCCGTGTGTGTGTGTGTGTGTGTGTGCGTGCATTTGAGTGTATGCACGTGTGTGACCGTGAGTGTGTGTGTGTGAGGGTGTGTGAGCAAGTCGGTCGGGGTACTTGAGTGGATCCATGTATGTTCCGATTCTCTAGTGTTAATGCACGATTTCAATGTGTACGAATGTAACTGCATATGTAAATAAAAGGGTCTTTCGTTAGGGTCTGAGGGTGTCGGCTATGAAAGTTTGCCAACTAACCTTAACACAAAAATGTTCTGTGCAAAAAAATAAAAAAGAACATTACATCAGGAAATGAAATATGTAAGAAGCTTTTTCATTATAATAAGTGACTGTGTTCACATTGCATGGAGTTTGGTCCTCTTTCTTTTTTTTCTACATATGATTTATCACTGGGTATCGACATCTGTATGACTTCTAGGTCTTGTCTGTGGATTTGAGTGAAGATACAAGGTTCTTTTTTGCACTAGTGACGGAATTAAAATAATTTGTTTTGAGGTGCGTGCTTGGTTCGTTTATGCTAGACATGTAGTTGTAGACGGGACTAGATACGTTTACCACTGCCCGCGAATACATTGCCACTGACAGGGGATTCATGGACGCCGATGTAGGTTTTTATGAATTTATTTTTTATTAGCCAGTTATATTGTTCAAACCATATGCACGGTGTTTAAACAAGCATATTCTCTACTTGGGATGTCGATCCATAAATTATATGTACGGTGCTTAAACAAACATATCCTCTACTTAGGATTGGCCATCCACAATTTATATGTATGGTGTTTAAAAAAATATATCCTCTACTTGGGATATCCATCCATAAATTATATGAACGGATGCCCATCCATTAATACACATGACACAGTTCATCTTTGAGACTGTACTAATGCATACAAATGCAGCAAGCCAATGATCACCATCTTAAAGCGATCTCGCAATAGTACACCTGCCGGCCAAAACAAAAAGATACAGAACCCAGACATCTGAGCAACACGTCAATCAATCAGGCGTCTCATTAATTAGGTTACTGTACGCATAATTCCTCGGCCGTGCCACGCCCCTCACCAGACCTCATCTCCCCACACCCGCACAGCCAATTACGGTGACCTACCGCACTGTGACATCCCGGAAGGTGAATGGGTAATGAGGAGGAGGGGGGGGGGTCATGCGCGTACGGAAGGCTAAACCATATCCGGCTCATCAAGAGGAGATCACCGCCAGAGCCACGAGGCTGAAGCGTCACTGACTCCAAAAGTCATGCTATAGCTCAATGACGCGTTATATCATGTTTTCACTCTAGCTTGGGTTTATTCTGGCATACAAGAACTCTGGGCTCCTTTCACGTGATAGTGGCTCCCATCTATATTGAGGGAACCCTTGACGACTTAACAAGAGTTGGGTAGAACATTAACCATTAAGTCTATTCATTTTAAACAAGTCATTTCTTTGAAAAGGCATACTGTCGGCAAAGGGAGGGCTGTAGAGTTGACTTTTTTTTTTTGTTTGTTTAAAGACGAAATGAAAGTATAAGTAACCAGTCCAGATGTCAGGATTTCTCTCCCAACCAGTTAAACCAGAACACATTTAGGCAAAATAGAATTGATGGCTTCACATCTTTGTCTTTACAAAGAAAATCCACACAGAAATCCATTTAAGCAACGTGTCACACATTTTAGTGAGGGTTTGTACACTCCTGCGACGTCACTGGTGCCAAGCTGTATCATCCAATGATGTTCCCTTGGGTTATCCAGTGGCGTGGAGAGAGGCGATTTGTTGTTGGGAACCAGCTTATAATCCTATAAGAATAATCAAATGTGGATTTCGTCCTCCGAAGCCCACTCCATCAGCAAATTCAATGACCGTGGGATGGTTAGCTAGTAGAGGTTATAGTCTCACGACGGGTAAATATAAGGGAGAAGTTTTTCAATACATGGCAGTTGAGAGGTTATAGCATTAGTGTAGAGGTAGAACAGTCGAGAGAGATCAGGCGACGACAGTTGACTAGTTAACATAGGAATAGTTGAAATGATACAGTTGAACAATCATAGCTTTAGAGATTCATATGGATAGCTGGCGATTAGTGAAGACTATAGAAGTAGAGCTTTTCATTTGATTAATAAATATAGTCTATTTTATCATTGGACACCTGGAGTTTGAGTTGTTGGATTTCGTTCAAGTCTACGTTGTGCTTTTGTCTATCCCAACGCCTAGACACCCTCAAAATAAATCACAGAGAGGAGTGGTCCTGCACTGATCACTACTAGAGTTTGTGATAAGTCAGGACCGGAGCCCTCCCCCGTAACAACCGTTCTATGACATTGATTTCGAATCCAATAATACTTAACTTGCATAATTATATTTATATTTTAAAAATAAGAATTGATTTGCTGGTAGTTGATTTACAAAAATAAATATTTGTACTAAATACATTATTTAAAAAATACAATCATCATTAATACATCATTATTAATTAATATTCCTCGTCTCGAGCTATGAAGCACTCGTTTGGCTTAAGTACATGAATCTAAAAGCAACAAAGATTAGTTGAAAAGATAGCTATATAATGCATTAAGCTCAAGCCCTTGTGTGTAACTGCCAGTTCCACTACTTTAGCACACACACGTTTTGCAGCCGGACTGGAAAGAAGTTTTCGGCCGATCTTTCTAAAATTTGACTCTTTTTCTGTCAGTAGCTGAGCTCCATCTTTGTTAAGAATGAACAAGCGGCCTGAGGACTTTGGCCCTTAGAATTCTTTTATGGCCCACCTAGAAACGATTAATCTCATGCTCATCGGAATATCCCCGAATTTCAGCAGCCTTCCTTCTGAGCCGTGAATCCTGCAGTTGGTGAAGTTACTTTTGCACTGTCTGTTTCATTTGGCCGAGAGCGCCTTTCTTTACCTGTGACGTAGGTTTGGTCTGATACAACTCCAGAACCTGTTATTTCTGTTTAATAAGGATTAAATCTCATTAACCTTTTCATTAAACCAATCATATTTGCTGCTAGTAGCTGATCCGAGCTGTTCCGGAGCAGCCGAAGAGATAGTGTCGCTCGATTTTGACCATTTGGAAACAGATGTGTTAATGTTCCTCCGAGGCATTGCCGCACAGTCTGTGTTCGAGTTCAGTGGAAAACTATTCAATTATGTTTGTACACTTTAGCTTGTATCCTTAAGCGTTGTTTGTACACTTTACTTTGTAGACATTAAGCTCTGTTTAAAATGTCAGCTCTTCTCGTGGGTATGCTACACAGTTTTATTTTGTATATTAATAGTCGATGGTTCGTTTAGCATTGGTTACTCTAACGTCTCGTATTTAATTTTAGTGGTGATGACATAGTCAATCATGCAAGGACGTCTTTTGGGTAGGGCACCGTAGGGCATTAGCCCCCCACCCCCGAATTTGCAGGCTTTATTTAATTTGCTATGTACTGTGTCGCCTCCAGTAATAAACAACTTAACAAGCCAACCAAGTTTTGGTTTTCGCCCCCCCCTCCCCCGTTTTTTTTTGTTTTTGGAAAAAAAACCTGAAAGGACGCCCCTGCAATGATGTGCCAGTGCTTCAGGGAAGTCTTATTTCGGGTGGGAAGTCGGAAGAGTGTGTTGCTGAAGGTGAAGTCAATTTTCGTGCACAGGCTTAGGATACCTACAATATTGCTGTTATGATTTCCATGGCTATGTCTTCCGATAGATCCTTTTCATGTCTAGTGGTCTATTTCAAATCTAGTTTTGATACTTGATCGCTTTGCTAAGACCTGCGACAACTACGGCATCGCCATCGATACGAAAAAAACAGCAACAGCCAATTCCAGAAAAAAAGCTAACATACATCTTAACGCATCATGGAAGGGAGATAATGTCAAATCAGTTGGAAAAAATTCACATATTTGGGCACCACCCTCACCAGGTTAGTAACAATAGGTGATGAGATAAATAACGGACTGTACACAGGAAATGTTTGCGAGCGAAGGGGTTTCAGTCTTGTCGCTAAGCTGAACGTATATTTGGCAATCGCATTAACATCCCTCCTACATACTAGGGAGACGTAGACAGTGTACAGCAGATAGGCTAGACAGCTATAACATCTCCACCTACGCTCCTTCGTAAACTCGTATAAAAAATGACAAGCCAGATGGGCAGGGCATGTCGCGATAATGCAGACTTTCTAAGGAACTAATATTCGGTAAACTCTCCAGAGGGAAACGCCCAGCTTTTGTGGGGAAAAAAAACAACGTTTTCAAGACTGTGTAAAAGCTTCAATTTAAATCCATGGATATCGAACTTGATCCTTGAGAAACACTTACTATTGATCGTAA
Source organism: Lymnaea stagnalis (assembly GCA_964033795.1). Lineage (NCBI taxonomy): Eukaryota > Metazoa > Mollusca > Gastropoda > Lymnaeidae > Lymnaea > Lymnaea stagnalis. Next base: position 1,812,642 of record CAXITT010000004.1, on the reverse strand, counting down.
AAAAACTTGCGAGTCAGTCTCATTGTTGGAGCACAATCGTCGGAGCATACACGCACCGCTCACGTCCAAAGAAAGCGCACGGCAATGTAAAGCAGAATCGACACTAATACAAGTAGGACCCAAAACAAAGTGTCCTAGGTGTGAACAAATCGCTCCCGACACAAATAAGTGTGGCAAGCCATCTGCGTACTCACTGTGGAGTATAGCATTCGTCACCTTCGCATAGGAAGGACGAGCTATAAACCGAGTGCTTAAAAAAGGCAGTGCACGATAGAGCATTCACTGAATGGGCAGAATACAGCGAGCCTTAACTGCTTAGCCAACTGAACGCATCCTAACAACACATCCAACAAATAGCGCCCTGATAACACAGACGAACATTGCAAAGGGCCACGCTGAGGCTGCGGACATGCTCATCACTTCTAACCCAACAAGCATCTTTAGTAAGAAACGTCGTAACCAGTTGCTCTTGGCTCCCCAGGGAGCAGGGACTCGTTAGCATTGAATAAATAGTGAAAATGTTTTTTTTTAAAGCCAGTGACAACTATTTCTCGTTCCGTGGGGGATAGCAATGTATAAGAGGTTGCATGTTCAACAGAGGTGATGCCATTTTTGGGGTTGCAAAACCTGAATTATTCATGTTGACAGCAAATTAATCTGTATTTAAAGACCAAGAGCGATTTACACCGAAACATGAAGCAGACCATAGCTGGTTGCAAGCAGACGATATCTGGTTGCAAGCAGACGATAGCTGGTTGCAAGCAGACGATAGCTGGTTACAAGCAGAAGATAGATGGTTGCAAGCAGACGATATCTGGTTGCAATGTGCCCGGGTTGACCCTGCGTTATGGGATGGACATTCAGGGATGCAAAGAAACCTTGAATAAACCATTTTTCTGCTCCCATCCTGCATGATTAAAATAATTTTTCAAATGGACAATGTCCACAGCAAAATCTAATGACCTGCAAAGAATGTAATGGATTTCTTAGTGCAATGCATAAAACACAACTTCAGACAAAAAATAATCAACCCAACTAGATCTTCAGTGACAAGTAGATCTGAATCTCACCCAGACAGTGAGTGCAGCGTAGATGCTGAACATGATGAACACATCAAACCCGCCACACAATCACTTTAAGAAGAATTCGAAAGTGTTTTTATATCAAGATATTCTTTTTAACGGAAAGAAAAACTGTCATGAAGAAACTATGCAAATGAAGAAACTCCAATGTCCAGGGACCTCTTCATGTACTAAACACCCAAAATAAATATTTATACAAATGTTGTGTGGGGCTCTTTTTTAATGCCTGCTGTAAACAATATTTCACATTCTCTGCTTTCGAATAAATAAATTATATTTAATTTTAAGCCTATGCTCCCCTTTTTATCTTTCCATCAATTTATTTCTTCTACAAAGAAAAAAAAAAGAAAATGATTCTCAACTGCACATTCCAAGTTTCCCTACAATTGAATTGGTGTTTTGATCGCAGCTCTTGTATTCTAGAAGGTTGGCTATTAATTGATTTCCCTAACTGTCCCACACGTGGCGCCAAATAGCGTCATCAATACAGCTCATCAAAGGTCTTTTCTCGGGGCATGTTTCCTGGTTCAACCCCCCCCCCCAAGCCCCACACTAAACAGATTCTCAATTAGAATTGCATTGCCTTAAATTACCGCCAGCATCGCAGAAAATAGCGCGTCCCTCGGGGTGGCAGGGCTATATTTATGTAACCTGATAGACGCTGCGTCAACTACGAACATTGCCCAAACTCGCCGGCCCATCGGTTTGTATTAACATCTCCTCCCGGCTAATGATGCCTACGGATGATCTGCAGTCCGTGCATTAAAAAAGCATCTAGTTCCGGGGAGAGCAATCAGCTACCCACTAAAGGGCAATGAGATCTCCTTTATCTGCGACGTCTTAGATGTGAAGGTCACACGGCAATTCCCGAACGATGGTTCTCGAAATGAAGATTAGAGCGCCTTTATATAAAGCCGAGTGTCTGCCCTCTGAGTAAGTTTTTCTGAATGGATTGACAGGGTGATATGTCTGCCCTCGGTGTAATGTCTTCTGAATGAATTAAACGGGCCAAATGTCTGCCCTCTGTGAAATGTCTTCTGAATGGATTGACCGGGCCAAATGTCTGCCTACTGTGTAATGTCTTCTGAATGGATTGACCGGACCAAATGTCTGCCTACTGTGTAATGTCTTCTGAATGGATTGACCGGACCAAATGTCTGCCCACTGTGAAATGTATTCTGAATGGATTGACCGGACCAAAAGTCTGCTCACTGAGGAATGTGTTCTGAATGGATTGACCGGGCCAAAAGTCTGCTCACTGAGGAATGTGTTCTGAATGGATTGACCGGGTTTGAAATTTGCAGTCTCTCTGTGTGTAGTCTTCGTTTAAATATATATTTAGTCATCTAAAAACCAAACCTAGCTAAAAACCAATTGATAAAAAATGTGATTTAGTTTACTGTAACGTCAATCTGTATATTTAGGAGGATTGAAAAAAAAAACAAAACGGCGGATTTCATGTTATCGGGTTTTGAAACCGACAACCGCTTTTTCAAAAAAGCGGTAATCGATTTTAATTTTTGTATCATTTAAAAAAGAAGTTTAATAGTTTAATTTAATTTTATTAAAAGGTATTTATAAAATTAAAACATATTGTATGATAATGATTTTGGTAGACACTGATTATGAGTAATATGGGGGGGGGGGGTATCAAGATTATACCAACTTGAAAATTTCAAAAATTAGATAACCAATTAAAAACCGGTTTTCGAAAACCAAAAAAAGAAACCAAAAAAAAAACAAAAAAACAAACAAAACAAAACAATAAATAGCAAAAAAAAAACAAAAAAAAACCAACAACCTATATTAACTTGCAAAAGAAATCCGATATTTAGCATCCTTAATTTATGCATGCGTTGGTATATGACAATGTTCTTTACAAGTTCCTATAAGTCAAGAGAGTGCAATTTTAGTTGAATTTGTAATTGCTGATCACAAAATTGTCAATTTACAGCAAAGAAAAAACGACAAAAAGAGCAACAAACAAAAAAACAAACTTTAAATCTCCGTTAGCCTGGCTTCGAATGACAGACCCTTACCTAATTTTATTCAAATCACGGTTTAGATTGGTCAGCCAAGACACCAAACTAACTCTAAATCCTTTTGACCGTTTAGTTAATAAACTTGAGTTTTGGTCTCTTATTGCCGTGAAATAACCCACACACAAAAAAACCCACAAAAAAAACAAAAAAAAAACAACAAACAAACAACAACAACATAAAAAATAGACATTTAAAAACTCGAATATATGCAGGAATCCCTATCGGGCCACCTCAAATTGTGTTCTTAATGGCACGTCCTCGGAGGAAATTGCGTTATTTGCAGTAGCCGTTTAGGAATTCCAGCCAGCATTTCATTCACGACGCGAGGAAGAAACGAGAAAATAATGGAATCAAACGAAGGCGCCAAGATATTATGCCAAGATAAATGATCGGCTGCGATTTGATGGTGTGAGGGCTGATTGTCGCCGCTCACTGAGGAGAACTGGGATTTCAGAGCTGGACTGGCGGCATCATCCTCTCACCAAACTCCTTCATTTCAAATGGGACCCCAGTTACTCATGCCTCGATTATATTTTTAGACTTAAATATATTTAAAGGCGAAGCTCAAGTTCAATTTGTTGTCCAAGACCTCGACTGCATTCCTGGACGTGTCGGTATCACGTGTTAGGAGAGACGTTTCGGAAATCAACATTATTACACAGTTTAGACTTGTAAGTCAAAGAGAAAACAACAAAATTGCAAATAGGATATATTTTAACTCCGATAATGATTGACGTCTTAATGACTAAATCGGCTATATGTAAGAACACGTAACGTAAGAGGCGTCCTTTATTATGGCTGATCAAAGCAGCTATAACAAAACCAGCCATCACTAACCTTTTTTTTCTTCAGTGACTGTTTTAAGAGCAAACAGAAAATTCGATACTTTATTCGTTACCAGAAAGTGCAACACTCTATTCGCTACCAAAAAAAAAAATGCGACCCTCTATCCGCTACCACAAAAAGCAACACACTATTGCTACCTCAAAATGTGACCATCTATTTATTAACAAAAATGTGACACCCTATTTGCTGCCACAAAATGCGACACTCTTTAGCTACCCTCAAAATGCGACACACTATTTGCTAAAAACAAAATGCGACCATCTATTCTCTACCAGAAAATGCGACACTCTTTTCGCTACCACAAAATGCGACACTATTCGCTACAACACTCTATTTGCTACCAGAAAATGTGACACATTTTCACTACCAGAAACAGTGACGCTCTATTCGCTATCAGCAAATTCGACGCTCTATTCACTACCAGAATATGCAAAACTCTATTCGCTTCTTGAAAATGTGACACCACATTGGCTACCAGAAAATGCGACACTTAATTCATTACCAGAAAATGCGACTCACTATTTGCTACCACAAAATGTGACACTCTATTTGCTACCACAAAATGCAACACTCTATTCGCTACAAGAAAATGTGACACTTTATTCACTACCATAAAATGCGACACTCTATTCACTACCAGAAAATGCCACACTCTATTCGCTACCAGAAAATGCGAAGCGTTAGATAGAGTCTTCGCATTTTCAGCATTCCTTTTATTTCTTAAAAAAAATTTTTTTTTTACTTTCTCCATTGTTTCCCTTGACCTATCCATGGTGGTTGTGTCCTGTAACAGTTGTGTTAGTCAGACATAAGATGTTTTTGCCGTTTCTCAGCCGTGTTAGTCAGACATAAGATGCTTGTGTCATATGTCAGTCGTGTTAGTCAGCCATAAGCCGCTTGTGTCGTGTGACAGTCGTGTTAGTTAACCACAAGGTGTTTGTGCCATATGTCAGACGTGTTCGTCAGCCAAAAGATGCGTGTGCCATATGATAGTCGTGTTAGTCAGCAATGCTTCCATTTCGCTTTGGATAAAAAAGATTGGAGAACTTTAAAAAACTAACTCTATTTAAATTTAACAGGATAAATTTAAACTACGGAGAAAGACACCGTCGAAAGTGATGATAATTTCAGTGTATGCATATTTAATAGGAATATTTAGTCACCGCCATTCGTTTTGTCCACATCCTTTCAAGTGTGTACTTTTATGGATAAATACCGTAGGCTGGGGTGGGATTAAATCTTCGCCAACCCACTTTCAAGACTCTGTGTCTACGACTCCAATGTAATGTACAGTTTGAAAGTGGCTGGGGGAATTCACGACTAGTGGACGTCTTCATGCACAAATTGACGTCGGTTACACAAAGGGAGTTGAATCAACCAAAAACTTGACATTAGTTGAGTGACGTTCCTTGAACACGGATATTTGACAAACGAAAAACAAACGAACCCAAGATCCAATCAACAATAGAGCTCTCCAATAGAGCTCTCCAATAGAGCTCTCCAATAGAGCTCTCCAATAGAGCTCTCTAATAGAGCTCTCCAATAGAGCTCTCCAATAGAGCTATCCAATAGAGCTCTCAGAACGTCTCAGGAAAATCGTCTTAGTTGAGTGTTGAGATTTTCATTCAGTTTTGTTTGACTGGCCGTTCGCCTGGATAATTAAATCATTTCTTTCAGTCTTGTTTGACTGGCCGATCGCCTGCATAATTAAATCATTTCTTTCAGTCTTGTTTGATTGGCCATTCGCCTGCATAATTAAATCATTTCTTTCAGTCTTGTTTGACTGGCCGATCGCCTGCATAATTAAATCATTTCTTTCAGTCTTGTTTGACTGGCCGATCGCCTGCATAATTAAATCATTTCTTTCAGTCTTGTTTGACTGGCCGATTGCCTGCATAATTAAATCATTTCTTTCAGTCTTGTTTGACTGGCCGATCGCCTGCATAATTAAATCATTTCTTTCAGTCTTGTTTGACTGGCCGATCGCCTGCATAACTAAATCATTTCTTTCAGTCTTGTTTGACTGGCTGTTCGCCTGCATAATTAAATCATTTCTTTCAGTCTTGTTTGACTGGCCGTTCGCCTGCATAATTAAATCATTTCTTCAGTCTTGTTTGACTGGCCGATCGCCTGCATAGTTAAATCATTTCTTTCAGTCTTGTTTGACTGGCCGTTCGCCTGCTAAATTAAATTATTTCTTTCAGTCTTGTCTCACTGGCCGATCGCTTGCTAACTAAAGCATTTCTTTCAGTCTTGTTTGACTGGCCGATCGCCTGCATAATTAAATGATTTCTTTCAGTCTTGTTTGACTGGCCGATCGCCTGCATAATTAAATCATTTCTTTCAGTCTTGTTTGACTGGCCGTTCGCCTGCATAATTAAATCATTTCTTTCAGTCTTGTTTGACTGGCTGTTCGCCTGCATAATTAAATGATTTCTTTCAGTCTTGTTTGACTGGCTGTTCGCCTGCATAATTAAATAATTTCTTTCAGTCTTGTTTGACTGGCCGTTCGCCTGCATAATTAAATCATTTCTTCAGTCTTGTTTGACTGGCCGATCGCCTGCATAGTTAAATCATTTCTTTCAGTCTTGTTTGACTGGCCGTTCGCCTGCTAAATTAAATTATTTCTTTCAGTCTTGTCTCACTGGCCGATCGCTTGCTAACTAAAGCATTTCTTTCAGTCTTGTTTGACTGGCCGATAGCCTGCTAAACTAAAACCCATTACAAACAAGGGAAGTCTTGATGATGTCAATTTAAAAACAGAAAGAGCGCCATATTGCCTTTTACATATATTACTCATGAACTATCACTGATATCACATGGTGACTACGACTACTCATGAACTATCACTGATATCACATGGTGACTACGACTACTCATGAACTATCACTGATATCACATGGTGACTACGACTACTTATGAACTATCACTGATATCACATGGTGACTACGACTACTCATGAACTATCACTGATATCACATGGTGACTACGACTACTCATGAACTATCACTGATATCACATGGTGACTACGACTACTTATGAACTATCACTGATATCACATGGTGACTACGACTACTCATGAACTATCACTGATATCACATGGTGACTACGACTACTCATGAACTATCACTGATATCACCTGGTGACTACGACTACTCATGAACTATCACTGATATCACATTGTGACTACGACCCCCCCCCCTCCGCCCCCTGCTTGCGACTTACCTGCAGACTCACCATAATAATCCACAGTTCAGAAAATTAAAACAATTCATAAGTAAGGAAAACAAAGTTAATAACCCATTTTTAAACATGCAATATTATTATTTTTTTTCTCCATATTTTAATAACAAAATGAATGATGACGATTTAGTTATACAGGTAGAACTTCATCATCTGGCACAAATGAATTTTGCCACAAAGTTTTGTTACTCACACTTTGGTTTAGGGAATTGGTGGGGTGTGGGGTGGGGTTGGATTTGGAACTGATTTGAAAAAGGGTTGGGGGGGGGGTTGAAAAAAAATCATAGATGATTAGACCAACCAGGAACTGCCATCATTGATTGCTTCCTATTTAATTGATTCACGGTTGGTGGGTGAGGGGTGGGGCTCACATTAAGTTATGCAGGCATTTCAAATATAAATATTTCATATCACTTATTATTCCAGAATGAAGGTCAGTTTGAAAATGTGTGCAATCAAACTTAGTGTAATGTCATTTCTTATATCGGAATTCAAAAACAAAGTTCTGTCGTTACTTGCGTTATAAAGCTCGTGATAAGTTACAACTGAAAAAAAGTTAATATGAAATTATCATAAGCAGCTGACATCGTTGTTTCAGAGTGAAAGAAATGCGTTACATTTCCAAAATAAATACAATAGTACAAAATGTAAAAACAAACAACAACAAAACAACACCAAAAACCCCACCGAAAAAACACATGTTCCTCTCACGTTCGTCCTTGAGGCAATCACTTAACTTGCTGAAGTAAGTGACGCGCGAATCAATGGTCGCTACACCGGTTGATAGGCGAGTAGTCATAGGGTCATACTATTCGTCCTTCAAAAAAAAAAAAAAGCTATAGAAAGATACGTTAAATATCATTAATGTATTGAAGAGGTCAAACTCTTTGTCTCTCACAGTTACAGAATGTAGCTTTAAGTACCTTAAATTGAGGATTGTCATATAAAAAATACAAAGTGTGTTCAAGAATTCGATTGTGTTAACTTCACCAAATAACTCACAACCTCTTGTCTATAACGACATTGGATTTGTCTAGCTAGCTTCACCAAACAACTCACAACCAATTGTCTTTAACGACATTGGATTTGTCTAGAGTTTGAGGTTATCTCCCGGGATCCCTCACGATTTTGAGTAAACAAATGACAGCTTGTCACCAATTGTCGATATAGGCCAAGAACTGTAAAATATAGTTAACTCCGCTGAATTACTAAGATCAGTAGCTCTAAGACAAAGGTTCTCAAGCATTTTAAAGTCACGACTATATTCATATAAAAGCAAAGTGCCCTTACTCCAAAGTTTTAGAAACAAAAGTTTTTTAAAAGTGAAATGTTCTTGGAAAGAAAACGAAAATTAAAACGTAATTTTCTAGTGTAATGTAATTGACAACATATTTAATGTCTGATTGAAATGGTGATATATTTAATGTCTAATTGAAATGGTGAGATATTTAATGCCTGATTGAAATGGTTACATATTTAATTCCTGATTGAAATGGTGAAATATTTAATGCATGATTGAAATGGTGAAATATTTAATGCATGATTGAAATGGTGACATATTTAATGCATGATTGAAATGGTGACATATTTAATGCATGATTGAAATGGTGACATATTTAATGTCCGATTGAAACTGTAACTCAAACTTGAGGACACCAATTCAAAAAGAAAGCCGATTAAAACAAATCTCACCCTCTGTCAGTCTACTGTTACATCCGCCGACCTCACAGAAATGCCTCGCACCTACATTTGAGGTCACCTCCCACGGGCTGGCAACATGTGCACTTGTAACTTGATTATCCCAAAGATGTTTTGTGTCAAACTATCTTTATATATACCTTTAGATAAATAATACTAAAATAGTGTGAAATACACAGCTCGTCAGTCGAAACCGACCACAACCACCTTAATCCTCCTATTTGCTAATTGTGAGCTTGGCTGTGGGTGCGCAGAGGGCTCATTCTGGCACGGAATTCTCTTGTGCAGTAAGAGCAGGGGATTAATTGGCTTTTAGGCCATGTCCTTTTTTGCTCTGCAGCCGCTGTTCTTTTGACTCATTTGTTGTATGGAGCCTTTGTGTACAGAGGATGAATCGAACACTTTCAGGAAGATTAAAGAGTTTCTTTGAAGCGTTGCTTGTGTCTACCAGCAAATCGCCATGCACCCTAGAGCTCAGCATAGTATATTCTTTTGGATGAGCGGTCGTCTGACATTCGGACAACGTGTCCCGCACAGCGAAACTGTTGGCTGCCAAAACATGGTAAAGATTCTGGGGAGACCTGACTGTACGGTTACCTGAGTGTCTAGGACCCTGTCCTGCCATTTGTTGTTCAGGATTTTACTGAGACTTGTCGTATGAAAGTGGTTCAGAATTCTTGCATTGCGTTGATAGATCGCCCGCGTTTCACAGAAATAGAGAAGCGTAGAGAGCGTAGAGAGCATAGACGAAGCTTATGTTTTTGTTCTAGTTTGAGCGCTGATAATTCGCCTGGTCCATAAAGTCTTAGACAATTTGCCATATGTCGCACCGGCTCTTGCGATATGAAGGTTAAATCGATGGTTGTGCTTCTGTAAGGCGTACACAAATAGTGATACATATATTAACATTCATATTCGTTCATTTTTTAATTCGAAACTAATCCTTTGGTACAAGTTTTTAGAAAAATTGTCTTGTAAATATTTAATGATGGATTCGAAACTAGAATTAGCGACCTGTAAAGAATGAACAAAGTGTTTAGGTTTTTTTTTCCACCGACGGTTACATCCAATTTTTTCTTTACGAACATATTATTATTAGCTAGTTATCCATTACCGGGGATAACCAGTGGAAAATGAAGCAAGTGACCAACCTCTCAGCTAACCTTAATGTTGTTTTTTTCTTTTCATAAATAGAAAATAGCAATTAAACATTTTATAGTTAAACTCAGTTCGTAAATTATCTTTAATTAAATTGATTTTATCCCGGGATTTCCCGGGAAATCCTTGGACCCTGGTGTGAGGAAATCTTCCATATCATTTTCCCGGGATAAACGAAACCCTGGGCAATAAGAAAGCCTAGTTTGGACTCATCTATCATTGTAACAATTGATCTATGTAAATAATATGTTTTAAGACTAACATTATAACAATTGATCAATGTAAATAATATGTTCTAAGACTAACATTGTAACAGAAGATTAATGTAAATAATATGTTCTAAGACTAACATTGTAACAAGTAACAAGTGATCTATGTAAATAATATGTTCTAAGAATATCATTGTAACAATTGATACATGTAAATAGAATGTTCGAAGACTCACATTGTAACAATTAATCATTGCAAATAATATGTTCCAAGACTTACATTATAACAATTGATCAATGTAAATAATATGTTCTCAGTCTAACATTGTAACAATTAATCATTGATTATCAGATGTTTTACAGCGCCATTTTTTAATTTAAATAATCATGAACATTGACAACTGTTACATTTTTACATTATAAAAAAAAAAAAAGTTCCAAATCCTCAGAAGACTCCTTCAAACATGACACCGACTCCAAGCAGAAAAATTCAAATCACAACTGTATATCGCTTGATATGATCGATACAGGAGGTATTGGCTAAGGGGGGGGGGGATTATTCCAACAAGTCTGGAGTCTGCCTCTTATTTCTTTTCGTGCAATGATAGCATTCCATTACCACAATGAGAATAAGATGATAATATTCTGTCAGTAGAATCTAATAACTTAAAACTGTTCTTATTACAGATGGGTTGAAAACAAGGCACTAGACTGTGTTCTGACTTGCAGACACAAAAAATGGGGGAATGAAGGGGGGAGCATTGAGGGGGTGGGGTGGAGTGTGAGGAGGTTGAACGTCGAGAAACTGAGAGTCCAGTTGGTCAGGAACATTAATCTGATGTTAAAACACAGAGAGAGAGAGAGAGAGAGAGAGAGAGAGAGAGAGTGAGAGAGAGAGAGAGGTGAAATGATGAGGAGGAGATATAGCAGAAGAGGGGGGAGAAGAGGGGGAAACATAGAGGGAGAGGGCTAGGGGTGTAACATTAATCTGATGTTAAAACACAGAGAGAGAGAGAGAGAGAGAGAGAGAGAGAGAGAGTGAGAGATAGAGAGAGTTGAAATGATGCGGAGGAGATATAGCAGAAGAGGGGGGATAAGAGGGGGAAACATAGAGGGAGAGGGCTAGGGCTGGGTGAGAAGGACGAGGGTTGTGAATAAAGAGGTGACGAGAGGTCGTAGGAGGTACATCTAGACACACCTTGTGCAAGTAACATACAACAAAGAGATAACATGAAAGCAACATTTGACAACGAGATTACATGAAAGTAACAAAAGACAAAGAGATAAGGTGAAAGTAAAATACGACAAAGAGATAACATGACAGTAACACACGACAAAGAGGTAACATGAAAGTAACATACGACAAAGAGGTAACATGACAGCAACATTTGACAACGACATTACATGAAAGTAACATACGACAAAGAGTTAACATGAAAGCAACATTTGACAACGACATTACATGAAAGTAACATACGACAAAGAGGTAACATGACAGCAACATTTGACAACGAGATTACATGAAAGTAACATACGACAAAGAGATAGCATGGCAGTAACACACGACTAAGAGATAGCATGACAGTAACACACGACTAAGAGATAGCATGACAGTAACACACGACTAAGAGATAGCATGACAGTAACACACGACTAAGAGATAGCATGACAGTAACACACGACTAAGAGATAGCATGACAGTAACACACGACTAAGAGATAGCATGACAGTAACACACGACTAAGAGATAGCATGACAGTAACACACGACTAAGAGATAGCATGACAGTAACACACGACAAAGAGATAGCATGACAGTAAGATATGACAAAGAGATATCATGACAGTAACACACGACTAAGAGATAGCATGACAGTAACATACGACAAAGAGATAGCATGACAGTAACATACGACTAAGAGATAGCATGACAGTAACATACGACAAAGAGATAGCATGACAGTAACATACGACAAAGAGATATCATGACAGTAACACACGACTAAGAGATATCATGACAGTAACATACGACAAAGAGATAGCATGACAGTAACATACGACAAAGAGATAGCATGACAGTAACTTTTAAATCAAAACAGAAAGGGGGCGTGTTACAGGTTTAAACGCTAATATTGACGAGGGTTAGTTTGAAATATTTCGTTGAATAAAGATTTCCTGAATATTCAGGTAAACATGGAGAGATACTGACTGGAAACTATGAGGATTGAAAGACAGATAAAGAGAGAGAGAATGAGAAAGAGGGAATAGAGAGAGAGTGTATGAAAGAAGAAATCGCCTCTGTGTGTGTGTGTGTGATATTGTGTGAGAGATATAAAGTGGGAGAAAGGGAGAGAGAAAGAGAGAGGTGTTAGAGATAGAAAGAGGGAAACAGCGAGTGAGATTAGAGACAGAGAGAGAAAGAGAGAGACTGAATGAGAAAGAAAGTTAAGAGACAGAGACAGAGAAAAAGGGGAAAACAAAAAATGAGATTTAATGCACAGCGAGAGACAGAGAGAGCGGGGGAGAGAGAGGAAGAGAGAGAGAGGGGGGAGAGAGTAGGAGAAAGAGGTGGAGAGAGAGAAAGTGAGAGAGAGAGAGACTGGGAGAGAGGGAGAGAGTTAGAGGGAGAGAGAGTGGGAGAGAGAGAGAGAGAGAGAGAGAAAGCTCACGCACCGCTGTTCGCCCTGTGATAAAAAATGGACGGACCTGGGAGTGGGTTGAGGACTCAGGTGTCCGTAACGCGCTTAGCGGCTTCTCGCGGTCCAAGATTTCATGTGTTGTTGATGTTTGGATTGCACCCCCCTCTTGCGGAGCTCGATCATTATTTAGATGGATTCGATCTCGTCTGCTGACGTTTTCTTGACTGTGATCTTTGACTAAAGTGTTTTTTTTTTTAAATTATTTTTGAATTCTCTTTGCTGTTGTGTTAGATGAAAGACGGGATTTGTTCTTACGTTCTATTATGAAGTTACTTAACACTTGTAAGTAGTGCCGTCTTTTGTGCCGTCTGTATCACGTCAACAGTAAGATCAAGGGGGTCTGTAAATAGTTTGTACAACAGTAAGATCAAGGGTTCTTTAAATACTTAAATAGTTTGTACAACAGTTAGGTCTAGGGTTCTGTAAATAATTTGTACAAAAGTTAGATCAAGGGCTCTGTAAATAATTTGTACAAAAGTTGGATCTAGGGTTCTGTAAATAATTTGTACAATGGATCCACTTTGACCCACCCTTCGATTACCCCGGGGCTGGGGGTGGTATACAACTATTTTTATCATAGTTAAAAAAGTCATTGAGATCAAGCTTCTAGGTCCCTGAAATCCCAGAAATCCCTGCATCAGTCCAAAAGCAAAAGTCTTAGGCATCTGGACCATGCTCCCCCGACTAAGATTTACGTATAAAGCATTGCATTTCAAACCATTCTTGAACAAGGTAAGACGTGTTTTCTACTTTATCATTTTAAATAATAATTTTTACATAAAAAAACAAAAAAAAAAACTGTAATACTTTACATTTTTCAATCCATGATCTAAATTCTTTACTGATCCCAGAAATGTTGCTCTTCCAATATAAAAAAAAAAACCAACAAAAAAAACAACAACAACAAAAACCGCTTGTATTCCACCGTTTAACTAAGCCAATACGATTTTGATGTACCCCAAGATGAAAGGAAAATGGAAGTGTGGGGGGAGTCGGGAAGTCCACCAGCACCCATTTGCTCCCTCGACGGGTCATAGCATAGGATTGAGTGCATTTGTGTTCTACCTTCTCCTTGCCCTCTGCGGTCTACCCATGTTTTAATGTTACTTTTTATTTGTTTCCCCCTTGTTTTTAGATGGGGTTTAAACGATTGGTCAATTACTGTACACTTTCTTACCATAATTCTCATTCTTACGGTCAGTTAAGTTTGAATCTACGTGGTACTTCCTTAAAGAAATGGTATTTAAAAAATTCAATTTTTTTGTTAGAGACAAAGAGTTTGACTCAAGGAGGGGAAAAAATGGGAAAAAAATGTGAGGGGGTTATTTTACTAACGCCCCAACTGTTAAGTTTCGGATACCATATGACTGTGCTGACCCCCTTCTACCCTAAAATAAAGAATGTAAACAGTGTTGACCACGGTGCTATCGCTTGGTGCCCAAGAGCGTATTACGAATAACATGATGCATGCATGTAAGACTCTTGTTTTAGACTTTCCCAATCTCTCTCTATTCATCTTTTGTATGATATAAAAATTACCCCCGGTAATAATCTTCTTAAAAAAACAACAACAAACCAAACATGACATCAAACGGGATGTTTGTTTTTTTATTATACTGCCGCACTGAATATTACATTTTGAGTTCGTTCCCTTGCAGCCAGAATTATTTTTATCTCCTCTAGTTATGGTGCATTGAGTGCTTCTTCTCTGGACATAATTTAGTGTGACAACAATTAATATTGCTATAGCATTTGTTTAAAATGTGTGCATCTAAGTGCACTCAGCATAGTTTCAATTCCGCCCTGACACCCCAAAACAAGCCTGTGTTTGACAAAACAATCCCATCATTGACAAAACAATCACATCATTGACAAAACAATCCCATCATTGACAAACCAATCACATCATTGACAAAACAATCCCATCATTGACAAAACAATGTCATCATTGACAAACCAATCACATCATTGACAAAACAATCCCATCATTGACAAAACAATGCCATCATTGACAAACCAATCACAACATTGACAAAACAATCCCATCATTGACAAAACAATTCCATCATTGACAAAACAATCCCATCATTGAAAAACCAATCCCATCATTGACAAAACAATCACATCTTCCACAACGCCACTCACCCCCGACTATGTTTTTTTTAGTCACGTGACTTTGAATAGGACCATTCGCTAACAATATGTGGAGGACAACGACACCAGAATAGTGTGTGACCTTGCCCTTGGTGCACGATGTCAAATATATTCACGTCAGTTGGTATACAAATATCAATAAGATTTTTTTTTAACATTGAAAAGTTGTTTTTTTTCAACAAATGACCAAGTTTTCTGTAAAAAATGAAGATGAAAGGTTAGACCTGTTTTCTACACACGGCTTGATTGTGAT
Organism: Lymnaea stagnalis; assembly: GCA_964033795.1. Classification (NCBI taxonomy): domain Eukaryota; kingdom Metazoa; phylum Mollusca; class Gastropoda; family Lymnaeidae; genus Lymnaea; species Lymnaea stagnalis. Next base: position 1,797,259 of record CAXITT010000004.1, on the reverse strand, counting down.
GAAAGGTTAGACCTGTTTTCTACACACGGCTTGACTGTGATGAAAGGTTAGACCTGTTTTCTACACACGGCTTCACTGTGATGAAAGGTTAGACCTGTTTTCTACACACGGCTTCACTGTGATGAAAGGTTAGACCTGTTTTCTACACACGGCTTCACTGTGATGAAAGGTTAGACCTGTTTTCTACACACGGCTTCTCAGTGATGAAAGGTTAGACCTGTTTTCTACACACAACTTCACTGTGATCTAACTAAAGTAATATTGTCATCTTTCCCTCCGATTTAAAATGTTAGGACATATAAACATAGATGAAACCACCCAGTTTTGATAGACTGGTAGCCCTCCAATTGTAGCCCTCCATTGGTAGCCTTCCAATAGTAGCCCTCCATTGGTAGCCCTGCAATAGTAGCCCTCCATTGGTAGCCCTTCTTTGGTAGCCCTCAATTGGTATCCCTCCTTTGATTGCCCTCCATTGGTAGCCCTCCTTTGGTAGCCCTCCTTTGATAGCCCTCCTTTGGTAGCCCTTCATTGGTAGCCCTCCATTGGTAGCCCTCCATTGGTAGCCCTCCTTTGATTGCCCTCCATTGGTAGCCCTCCTTTGGTAGCCCTCCATTGGAAGCCCTCCTTTGATTGCCCTCCATTGGTAGCCCTCCTTTGGTAGCCCTTCATTGGTAGCCCTCCATTGGTAGCCCTCTTTAGTCTAATGATGTGTTCCGACTTTGAGCTCTGTGTCGCCCCATGCACCAGAGATATACGCATGTTTTTGTGACAGATGATAACAAGAGAGGAGTGTTGATAACCAATAAAACCTTTACTGAACCAGCTCTAGCACCCCTAGATATTCTACCCTTATTGACTGGAATACATACCCCCCCCGCCCCATCCACGTAAACCTACTCACCAGTAAGACCATGCCCCCCTTCACCATTCAGTCCGTGTTTTGTGTATTTCGTATCCCGCATCAAGACCTGGTCTCTGTCATACATGACACTGGCTTAAGTTTAAGTAATAGCCATTGATTTATTTCTGGTGTCTGTCCAGTGGGTGTGGGGGGGGGGGGGCAGAGGGGCTGGAGACGGGCTTCTGGTAACTCCTACTTTGTCTGACCCATTGTCTGGTTCTTATCGCCATAAAAACGTTTTAAGATGAAGCATTGGATCCAGTTCACAGTTGGCAGCCTTGCATTATAGGATCAATTCCCTTGTGAGTTCACACTGTTGTTGCCACATTTGTGCTTTTATTTAGCCGTGTGTGTTAAGGTATTTTCAATAGCCATGCCTTCTACACTTCGTTCTTTGTCAATCTCATTGGCTTTCATTAACGGGTCATTGTAAGATACTGTGACTTTCATAACGGGTCATTTTAAGATATTATGGCTTTCATTAACGGGTCGATTTAAGATACTGTGACTTTCATTAATGGGTCATTTTAAGATACTGTGACTTTCATAACGGGTCATTTTAAGATACTGTGACTTTCATAAATGGTCATTTTAAGATACTGTGACTTTCATAACCGGTCATTTTAACATACTGTGACTTTCATAACCAGTCATTTTAACATACTGTGACTTTCATAAAGTGTCATTTTAAGATACTGCGACTTTCAACGCCAAGAAAAAATAATATTCTTGTGCAGGAATCTTCAATTTAAAAAAGATATTATTAAAAGCCCCTCCATAATCAGCTTATTTGAGACAGGACTCTGATTAACGAAATCAGCTTTTCCCGGTCACAAATGATGTTGATAGAACAAAGTCCAAATAGAAATATTATTGTTTCTCTATTTTGCTGGTGGGTGGTTGGTTGGTGGTTGGTTGGTGGGGGTGCTGTTAAAGTTACATGTAGGCATTTCTTTCTGAGCGTGAAAGTTCTGGAAAATCCACGTGAATTACTAAAATAATAGCCATTGAAAGGACGTTTTGTTAGGTGCCATTGTTTTAGGCTTCACAACTACAAAACAACAACAAACAGCACCGATAAGGGCAGTGTGTGGTGTTGGTGCTATGGGTGTGGTGTTGGTGCTATGGGTGTGGTGTTGGTGCTATGGGTGTGGTGTTGGTGCTATGGGTGTGGTGTTGGTGCTATGGGTGTGGTGTTGGTGCTATGGGTGTGGTGTTGGTGCTATGGGTGTGGTGTTGGTGCTATGGGTGTGGTGTTGGTGCTATGGGTGTGGTGTTGGTGCTATGGGTGTGGTGTTGGTGCTATGGGTGTGGTGTTGGTGCTATGGGTGTGGTGTTGGTGCTATGGGTGTGGTGTTGGTGCTATGGGTGTGGTGTTGGTGCTATGGGTGTGGTGTTGGTGCTATGGGTGTGGTGTTGGTGCTATGGGTGTGGTGTTGGTGCTATGGGTGTGGTGTTGGTGCTATGGGTGTGGTGTTGGTGCTATGGGTGTGGTGTTGGTGCTATGGGTGTGGTGTTGGTGCTATGGGTGTGGTGTTGGTGCTATGGGTGTGGTGTTGGTGCTATGGGTGTGGTGTTGGTGCTATGGGTGTGGTGTTGGTGCTATGGGTGTGGTGTTGGTGCTATGGGTGTGGTGTTGGTGCTATGGGTGTGGTGTTGGTGCTATGGGTGTGGTGTTGGTGCTATGGGTGTGGTGTTGGTGCTATGGGTGTGGTGTTGGTGCTATGGGTGTGGTGTTGGTGCTATGGGTGTGGTGTTGGTGCTATGGGTGTGGTGTTGGTGCTATGGGTGTGGTGTTGGTGCTATGGGTGTGGTGTTGGTGCTATGGGTGTGGTGTTGGTGCTATGGGTGTGGTGTTGGTGCTATGGGTGTGGTGTTTGTGCTATGGGTATGGTGAGGGGGCTATGGGTGTGGTGTTGGGGCTATGGGTGTGGTGTTGGGGCTATGGATGTGGTGTTGGGGCTATGGGTGTGGTGTAGGGGCTATGAGTGTGGTGTTGGGGCTATGGGTGTGGTGTTGGTGGAGCTATGGGTGTGGTGTTAGAGCTATGGGTGTGGTGTTAGAGCTATGGGTGTGGTTTTAGAGCTATGGGTGTGGTGTTAGAACTTTGGGTGTGGTGTTAGAGCTATGGGTGTTGTGTTGGCACTATGGGTGTGGTGTAAAAGCTATGGGTTTGGTGTTAGAGCTATGGGTGTGGTGTTGGCACTATGGGTTTGGTGTTAGAGCTATGGGTTTGGTGTTAGAGCTATGGGTGTGGTCTTGTAGAGCACACAGCTTACTTTAAGTTCCAATAAGTCTGACCTTCCCACCGCAACGCATGAATTTCATGTTATCATTCACTTGTTAAACCTTTTTCTTCGGCCCCTCCTCGTTACGACCAATCACGTTGGTCTTACTTTTCCTCTCTTCCTTCCCATTTTTCCAGTATTAAATCTCTCACCAGCTTATGTTCTATCACTATCCTCTTGCTGTCCTATCACATACTACATTGCAGTTAATAGTTTATTTTTTAATTATATTGTTTTTACTGTTTTTTTGTTTGCTGAAGAAGGCTTGTTGACGACACGATCGTTATTATGTTTCGTCCATTTTTTTTTTTAGAATTTCCCATACTTTGCTTTGCTCATTTCCTTTACAAAATAAACTTAACTAGTAAAGCCCAGAAATATTTTAATACTGAACCTAATTTAAATTTGATGAGTCTTCGCGCCCAATCCATTCCATTTAATGACTGCTACTTTTGCATGCACGAAGTTGAGGTCACATGAGGTCACGCACTGTACCAAAATGATGAGACTTTCTAATGAGACTACTGTACCAAATGAGACTCGGTATCACGTACTGTACCAAAAAAATGAGACTTTCCAATGAGACTCGAGGTCACGTACTATAACAAAATGACGAGACTTGCCTTGGAGACTCTGGCAATAAAATCTTAAGGCCGAAAAATGATCACCAGGGACTTGATCACCCTACTTTTCACCAAACAGCAAAAACAACGAGTCGCTTTCATTAATTGGATCTACTGAAGTGTCATTGGAGAGACCAGAGAAGCATTGCGGCAGGGGATCATGGTGGGAGTAAATGGTGGGAAGTAAATGGTGGGAAGTAAAGGATGGGAAGTAAATGATGGGAAGTAAATGGTGGGAAGTAAAGGATGGGAAGTAAATGGTGGGAAGTAAATGGTGGGAAGTAAAGGATGGGAAGTAAATGGTGGGAAGTAAATGGTGGGAAGCAAATGGTGGGAAGTAAATGGTGGGAAGCAAATGGTGGGAAGTAAAGGATGGGAAGTAAATGGTGGGAAGTAAATGGTGGGAAGTAAATGGTGGAAAGTAAATGGTGGGAAGTAAATGGTGGGAAGCAAATGGTGGGAAGTAAATGGTGGGAGTAAATGATGGGAAGTAAATGGTGGGAAGTAAAGGATGGGAAGTAAATGGTGGGAAGTAAATGGTGGGAAGCAAATGGTGGGAAGTAAATGGTGGGAGTAAATGATGGGAAGTAAATGGTGGGAAGTAAATGGTGGAAAGTAAATAGTGGGAAGTAAATGGTGGAAAGTAAATAGTGGGAAGTAAATGGTGGGAAGTAAATGGTGGGAAGTAAATGATGGGAAGTAAATGGTGGTAGTAAATGATGGGGAAGTAAATGGTGGGAAGTAAATAGTGGGAGGTGAATGGTGTTAAGTAAATGGTAGGAAGTAAATGGTGGGAAGTAAATGTTGGGAAGTAATTGTTTGGAAGTAAATGGTGGGGAGGTGATGGTGGAAACTTGATGGTAGGGAGGAAGTAGTGGGATGGCAATGGTGGAAAGGAAACAGTGGGAAGGTGATGGTGGAAGGTGATGGTTGGAGAGATTTGGTAAAGTTAGGACCCCCCCCCCCACCACAAGACTATCCACCCGCAGTCAACTCACGTTCAATGAGTAAAAAGCATATCGTGGGGTTCTACTGTAGAGCTGTTTACCCTGGGTTAGTGTCAGAACAGTTTTCATCGCTCAAAAGGTAGTTTCAAGCTCCAAATGTTGGTTTGGTCAATTAGGGCGGGGGTGGAATGGGGGTGGGGCAAGCTCCAAAGGATAGTTTGGTCAATTAGGGCGGGGGGGAGGGGGGGGGCCAAGCTCCAAAGAATAGTGTGGTCAATTAGGGC